>CAJHQP010001585.1:0-110101 GCA_905132765.1 Moricandia arvensis
TCTAACGTTAGTCTCTGTCTTTTTTTGGAAATATAGTGTGGATCATGGAGTTTGTTTTCTTATAGTCGCTATTCTTTGGAATTCTATATAATAGAGAATTGTAATAACTATTGGTTGAAGATTGAATAAATTAGTTTTGATAAAACATATATTAATTAGCGGAGTTCTTGGATTGTTTGAGATTATATCACAGCTAGTGTTAGATTTACTCATGGGTTGGTCATCACGGAAGATATCCGTAACTACGAAATAAATTGTGGGTAACCAAATATCAAACCGAAATTCTAGTTAGCCGTTCCGAAAGTCGGTGAATGTAGTGTTTTAGTTGACAAAAACCAAGGTATTTACAGCAGCTTTATAATTATTTGGAGAAGCTATACAATACTCTTTTGAAACATAAATTAGATTTGGTTATGTTTTAGAACCGATGTTTGACTGTATTTAAAATTTTTTAAATATATTCTTATTTTTTTTATATTATAATATTTTATCAAGGAAGTAGAAATCTTTGGATTTTAATATCCACGGTAAGAACCACCATAGTTTTGTGAATATTTATTTCACATTTTTCGGCTTTTTTTTTTGTTTAGGGTCTAAAACTACTTTTTTTAAATTCATTTTGTTGTGTACTTGTATCGTTAATTTCTTAGAACTATTATTTCTATCCCCGAATATAGGTGTTTTGTTTAGATCACTATATATTAATAAAAAGAGTTAAATTTTAAATTTTAAATATGGTTGACGTGTGATGTATATAACTATATTATTTGCAAGAGAGGTGTACAATAATGTTTATAGTTATTAAGAATGTGAGCGTCCGAAGACTATATATGTTAAGATCATGTTTGATTTTGATAGTTATGTCTATATGAAAAGGTTGCGCCATTTAAAATATTATATTGTTTAGATGATGTTTACATGATTTTCTAGTTGTAGTTTATTATAATTTTGAATCCATATTTTGTTGGTTAAATTTGGTTTGCTATATTTTAGCTTTGGATAACGAGCTTGTGAGTCTTATGATTATTATTTGTATGAATGGCTTGGCTGTTAATGTCGTAACCGTTTATGATAGCTACACATTACAATGAAGAGTTGAGTAAAAGAATGAAAATAGTAACTGTTAATGAAGTTAAAGCAAGGATTTCACATGATGTGTAACCTGACTATAGTTACTTTGAATAGAAGGAAGTGTTTATATAGTATTGTTGGGGTGTGATTTACTTTATTTTTTGGTTATGTTCCTGAGAAGTTCTTATCCATAAGATTTGTTATTGTATTTTTCAAGGACAAAGTGAAATCAAGACGACCTACGTGTATTTTCAGACGATCACTTTTTGTAATCTTATTTCTTTCAACACGCCGATGAAGATGATTTGATTGTAGGATCATAATGTTCATAGTTAACAAACTGAAGTTTCATTTCTTATGAAAAGAAATGGAAATATTTGTTGTATATTGTTTTTAACTTGTACAATCTTCACTATAAAGGTAGATTCAGAATTTGTTATAAGATATTAGCCATATAACGCAGCTTGACCAATGTCCAAATAGTTCTTGACGACAGGTTCACTGTCGAGGCAGTAACGCAAGAGTATTAGTCCCAAACATCCTCTTTCTTTGGCAGCTTCAAACAAATGAAAGTATTCCAACTCTTCATAGAACATACTATCATGCACATGCCCCACATGTCATAGACAAAGATGACCATCATCAATTGACTAAAGAGCAAAAGGTAAACAATCATATTCTTTGAACCCAAAGCTGTTTGGTCTAAACAGTTTTGTTCATGTGTTTTCTATATATGACAATATTGTTGTATGCTATTTTGTACTTTTTCTCTCATTTTATAAAATAAAGCTTACGGTCTTGAAGACCAATACACATCAGAATATGAAAGAATCTAAGAAAAAACATATTCTAATATACCCCTAGATTCTTTTACTCACGATCAAACAACAGAGAAAGGTTGACCAAGCATCTTTTAGACTTTTTAAGCTACTTTCCACATATATAGAGAAACACAGATTTATGGTAAGTAAAAACCCACCATTTAGAACAGCTTGTCCGTATGAGATATTGCGGGACATTGGAACCTCATGAGAGACCATGGTTGATTTTTTTTGTCCTTCCGCATTGAACCTCTACTCAAAGAAACATGAGAGAGCAAGCCAAGAGAGCTATCTTTGTGTTTGGAGAAGAATATGGGCTACTCTTCAGCTTCCGCTGTTTTATTTGTGAGCACACCTATTCTTGACCAATGACCACTATACCTGAAGATTTTATTAAGAAAACTATGATAACTATTATACACTATGAAATTTTTCTCAAGTTTAAGAAACCTTACCCAACAACTATGAATCCTAAACCAAGAACAGCGACCGCAAATCGAGCGAGGAATGTGTTGGGGTCTCTGATTTGCAAGAAGGGTCGATTTTGTTTTACAGCTGTTTATGAATCAGTGCTCCACCAGGGAATTCATAAATATTCCTCCTGTACATTTCCCACCTAACATGAAAAAGCTTTAGCAACTTCTTCCTTAGAAGAGAATGTGACAAAAGCAAACCGCTTTTGGCCTTCATTTGAATAAGACAAAAGTGATGTGTAAATGCAGTTGCGTCAAGAAATGTCGAAGTAAAACTGGTGTTGAGATTTAAGAGACTGACCTTCAAGTACTCGGCCATATTGAGAAAATGTTGGGATTTGGTTAATGTCTCTTTTAAACTTGAGAAAGATACATCTGCAACAAACAAAACCTTTACTTTTGGTGACAGTGGAATCACTGAACTCACATAAGAAGAAGTGAGATCTGTCCTAAAACAAAAGATGATGCTTTTACATAAGCAGCAAATTCACACATACAGACGCAACATAAAACAGAAACAAATCAATATAGTGGTCATAGCATATCTGAAACACAAGAAATCACTGAAACTCATAAGAAGAAGACGGTGCTCGTACAACTGCCAAACTTCAATCAGAGAATTGGATCAGAGAGTAGGATAGATGAGGTGGCCATTCTACTCAAAACGAAATTTCTCTTGCTATTAGGGAATTGAGAGGATGCTGCTCAAAAGGGATGAAGCCTAACCTTTTATATAGGTGGAGAATCATCACCTGGAAGAAGGATAAGAATCATTGAATGAGAGATCGTAGTTGTAGTGGATCGAAAGAGTTATGAAGTCGTTAATAGCGTTGAATCAATGCCAACTTGTAACGGCTCGGAAGTGAAGAATCAATAACAAAACGACATTAACTGACATCGACTCATAGATTACTCACGACGCCTCGTCTCACATGACATCTCAAAAACCTACATTGTTGTTAGACGTAATCAAATTTTGGAGGAGACGATGAACCTTAAAACTCTTCTCGTGAAGAAGGTGCAGGCAAAAGACAGGTCAAAGTTTTAGTTTCTTTGTCAGCCCAAAACCCATTTTTCAAATCCCAAAGAAAATACAATCGTTTTAAACCCATAAATAAATAAATCGAAAGAAAGCTTTTTTGTTTAATGAATAAGACACGTGTCACACCCATAATATATTGCTTGTGATGTGGATACTCACGTGGATAGCGAAGAGGAGATTTTCTTCAACTTTATATATATATATATATATATATATACTAGGGCTTAATCTGCGCTACGCGCGGAACTATATTGATTTTCATATATTAACTATATAACTATTATTTTGGAAATTGTATTCTGAGTTATATATTTGTGTGAATAGATGATTGTTTTGTACTTATAGTATGCGTAGTAAAAAGTTTTCATATTTTTGAAGTTAAAATTATTATATTGTAATGTGGTTGTGAGCAATTTTTGCGATGTTTAAATTTTGTTTTTGTTCTTGTGCTAAATCTAAGTGATATTGGTGCTTAACCATTTATTATTTAATAGAAATAGAAAATAATAGCACAAAGTAATATCAAAATGTATCTAATTACACATATTGTATAATAACACATATTTCCTTAGAAAAAATCAGAAACTATTCATTTTTCAAATATATGTTTAATGTAGTTTTTCCAGTTTTTATATTGTATATTTTCTTATTAGTTAATTTTTTATACTGCATATTTATTTATTTAATTTTCTTACTTTTATATTAAATGGTAATATTAAGATAGTGGTTAATGTAATGTTTTGTTTCTTATAATTATATTTACTTATTATTTATTTTACTATACATTTTTTTCCGATAGATGTTTAATTTATTTTTCTATTTCTTATATTGAATATTTCTTATTATTTATTTTTCTTATATTGCATATTTATTTATTTTAATATTACGATAGATGTTTATTTTATTTTTTCATTTTTGTATTGTATACATAATTATTGTTTATTTTTATTATATTGTATATTTAATTATTCTAATTTTCTTACTTTTATATCAAATGATAATATTATAATAGATGTTTAATGTAATTTTTTATTTATTGTATTGTATATTTACTTATTATTTACTTTAATATACATTTTAGATAGATGTTTAATGTAATTTTTTTATTTTTATATTGTATATCTACTTATTATTTATTTTTCTTATATTGTATATTTACTTATTTTTTATTTTTTCTTATATTGAATATCTACCTTCTCTAATTTTTTTGCTTTAATATCAAATAATAAAATTACGTTACATTTTTAGTGTAATATTTATATTTCTTATATTGTATATTTACTTTATATTCTATATTTGCTTATTCTAATATTAATATAATATTTTTATTTCTAATATTGTATATTTAGATTTTCAAATATAAATTTTTTGTTCCTTTCTTATATTGTATATTTACTTATTGTTTATTTTCTCTTTTATTTTGCATTTACTTATTCTAATTTTCTTGCTTTTACACTAAATGATAATATGATGATAAATTTTTAATGTAATATTTTTGTTTCTTATATTGTATATTTACTTATTATTTATTTTTTCTTATATTTTATATTTATTTACTATTTATTTTTTGGTTTACTTCAGTAATAATACGATGAGACTTGTTTTGGAAAAAGAATTATATGATGATGTTGACACTTCTTGAAGCCTCAATATTCTAATTTTATTACTTTTATATCGAATGCTAACATTATGATAAATCTTTAATGTACAATTTATATTTCTTATATTGTATATTAACTTATTATTTATTTTTTTATATTATATATTTACTTATTCTAATATTAAAACAATATTTTTATTTCTAATATTTATATTTCATTATTCTTTATTTTACTATACATTTTAAGATAGAATTTTAATTTAATTTTTTCATTTCTTATATTGTTTATTTTCTCTTTTATTGTATATTTACTTATTTTAATTTTTTTACTTTTATATCAAATGATAATATGATGATATATTTTTAATGTAATATTTCTGTTTTTTATATTGTCTACTTACTTATTATTTGTTCTTTCTTATATTATATTACTCATTATTTATTTTTCTTATATTGAATATTTACTTACTTGAATTTCTTGCTTTTATATCAAATGATAATATGATGATAAATTTTAATGTAATATTTCTATTTCTTATATTGTATATTACTTTTTATTTATTTTTCTTATATTTTATATTTACTTATTATTATTTTTTTAGTAATAATACCATGTAATTTACTTATTATTTATTTTTTATATTGAATATTTACTTATTGTAATTTTCTTCCTTTTATATCAAATGATAATATTATGTGGTAAATCTTTAATGTACTATTTCTATTTCCTATATTATGTTTTAACCTTGTATTTCTTTTTACGTATATTGTGTATTTACTTATTAATGTTATTTTTTGGAAATATTTACATTTTTAAATATGCAATATTTTATTAATGTTATTCTTTATTTATTTTCTATTTTACTTTTATTTTCAATGTCACGTGGCATCTTTTCGTAGAAGGTTTTTTTGCTGATGTGGAAGCTCTATAGAGCCTCAAAATTGAACTTTTAATAGTATAGACTAGGCATTAATCCACGATACGCGTAGAACAATTTTGATTTTAAATAATTAATTATATAACTATTATTTGGAAATTGTATTTCGAATTGTATATTTGTATGATTACTTTGTATTTTTGATATCAGTAATAAAATTTTTTTATATTTTTGAATTTCAAATTATTATATTTAATGTAGTTGTGAGCATTTTTGCGATGTTTGAATTTTTTTTTTGTTCGCGTGTTGAACCTAAGTGATATTGGTGCTTAATCATTTATTATTTTCTGAAAATAGAAAAGAAAATCAAAAGTAGTAATATATATCAAAACATATCTAATTATACATATTGTATAATAACATATATTTTCTTAGAAAAAACCAGAAACTATACATTTTCAGAGAGAAGTTTAGTTTAGTTTTTACATTTTACATTTTATATTGTATATTTACTTATTATTTATTTTACTATACATTTTTCAGAAAGATGTTTAATGTATTTTTCTATTTTTTATATTGTATATTTATTTATTATTTATTTTTCTTATATTGTATATTTACTTATTTTAATACTACGATAGATGTTTAGTATAATATTTTCTTATATTATATATTCATTTATTATTTATTTTACAATAGTTTATTAAATTGACGTTTAATTTATTTTTTTCATTTTTGTATTATATACTTATTGTTTATTTTTTCTTATATTGTATATTTAGTTATTCTAATTATCTTTCTTTTATATCAAATGATAATATTATGATAGATGTTTAATGTAATATTTTTATTTTTATAGTGTATATTTATTTATTCTATTTTTTTGCTTTTATATCAAATGATAACATTATGGTAAATCTTTAATGTACTATTTATCTTTCTTATATTGTATATTTACATATTATTTATTTTTTCTTATATTGTATATTTACATATTTTAATATTAATATAATATTTTATTTTTAATGCTGTATATTTAGTTATTTTTTATTTTACTATACATTTTCAGATAGAATTTTAATTTAATTTTTTCATTTCTTATATTGTATATTTACCTATTTTTTATTTTTTATTTTTCTTTTATTGTATATTTACTTATTCTAATTTTTTTGCTTTTATATCAGATGATAATATGATGATAAATTTTTAGTGTAATATTTTTGTTTCTTATCTTGTATACTAACTTATTCCTTTTTTCTTATATTTTATAATTATTTATTTTTTGGTTTTTCTTAGTAATAATGACATATAACTTGTTTTGAAAAAAGAATTATATGATGATGTAGACATTTCTAGGAGAGTCAAATAGTAATATTTACTTATTCTAATCTTCTTGTTGTTATATCAAATT
The DNA here is from genome assembly GCA_905132765.1 of Moricandia arvensis. Classification (NCBI taxonomy): domain Eukaryota; kingdom Viridiplantae; phylum Streptophyta; class Magnoliopsida; order Brassicales; family Brassicaceae; genus Moricandia; species Moricandia arvensis. The sequence goes on from CAJHQP010001585.1 coordinate 7,297, forward strand.
ATAACATTATGATAAATCTTTAATGTACTATTTATTCTTCTTATATTATGTATTTTAATTTTAATTTATATTTATTTATATTGTGTATTTACTTATTATTTATTTTTCTTATATTTTGTATTTACTTATTATTTATCCTTTTAATAATAATGCCAAGTAACTTCTTTTGGAAGAATGGTTTTATGATGATGTGTACACATTATGTAGCCTCAAAAAACTCATTTTATTAGTATAGATTTTTTTGTATATTTACTTATTATAAATTTTTTGTTTTTATATCAAATAATAATATTGCGATATATGGTTAATATAATAGTTTTATATAGTATATTTATTTATTATAATTATGATAGATGTTTAATATTATATTTATATTTCTTATATTGTGTATTTACATATTATTTTAATTTTTGTATTGTATATTTACTTATAAGAATATAGAAATACTAAAAATGTAAAAATATAAAATTTTCAGATAGATGTGTAATGTATTTTTCAGTTTCTTATATTGTATATATATTTATTCTAATTTTTTATTTATGTTAAATGATAATAGTATGATATATATTTAATATACTATTTTTCTTATAAAGTATATTTACTTGTTATTTGTTTGTTCTTATATTGTATATTTATATTTTATAATTACGAGATAGTGTAATATTTCTATTTCGTATATTTATACTTGTTATTTTTCATGTATTATATATTAAGTTATAAGAATATAGAAGTAATAAAATGTAAAACTATAAAATTTTCAATTAGATGTGCAATGTAATTTTTCTATTTTTTTCTTGCTACTTTTTTCCATTTTTTATATTGTATATATAATTATTCTAATTTTCTTGCTTTATATCAAATAATTATATGTCGATAGTATGTTTAATGTAATATTTTTATTTTTATAGTGGATATTTATTTGTTGATTATGTTTCATTATATTTTGTATTTATTTATTTTTAATTGTAATGACACGTGTCATTTTTCAAAAAAGTTTTTTTTTTCATTTTATTGACTAACAAATGGGCCACGAGTGAAAGAATATAGAAGGTTGTAGATATATTGTAAGCCCAGCATAAAATAGGATAATTTCCTAATATTATCACAGTTCTATTTTTTAATATCGCTTCTGAAACTGACTAGTTAGCAAATTAACCCAAAATTGTTTTAGAGCTTAACCGATCAAATGGCTTTGTCAATTTCTTTTAATTATACTAGGTAATGAATTCGTGCGGTATCGCACGAGAACTTATTTTATGAAAATAAATATAGCATATTTTATAAAATAATCTTTTATAAAAATAAATATGTTATATTTTTGTTACAAAATTATCTTGCATTCAACTATATTTTTTTATTGAAAATACATTAAAAAGAAATTTATTATATGTTTGACTGCAATAAAATTAGAAATATGTCAATACCAAATTTTATATACATATATATATATATATATATATATATATATAATATTATCTCTTTAGCTAGTTATTTAAATTTTTTGAAAACAACTGAATATTTGAAACTACTTAAAAAAGTAAACACATTTCAATCTAATCATTTACTAAATTAGTAAGGTAACTTATGACAACAAGTCGAATATTATTGGTTTGAAACTATGTAAAACATGTGTGGTCGAAAACATGATTATATGGTAAATTTTTAAGATATTTTATTCCTTAATTTATTCTTCTTAGCATATCACTCACATATTCTTATTTTAATTTATTAATTGTATCTTCTGTAAAATAGAATCTTTCTAAAAATTACCTTCTTAAAAATTAAAAAGTAGATATTGGTATAACATTACATAAATTGAAAGTGTTGTAGAACTTTGAATTTATAATAATCACCATGATCATATAAAAACTTGTCGATGCTTACATAATAAGAAGATGTAATCTCATTCACCATAGTTAAAGTTATTACACCATTTAACAATCTAAAGTGTTTGTTGTCAAGTACAACAATAATAAACATGTAACTTAATAAGTATCATTTACTGTAGAACGAATTGAATAACATTGGTCATTAGTCCTTATATTACATAATAAGAAGATGTAATCTCATTCACCATAGTTAAAGTTATTACACCATTTAACAATGTATAGTGTTTGTTGTCAAGTACAACAATAATAAACATGTAAACTTAACAAGTATCATTTACTATAGAACGAATTGACTAACATTGGTTATTAGTTGTTATCTAGCAATCTCTTACGGAATCCAATCAAATATGTAAAGTTCTTAACATATAGTTTGATAGTCAATAGATTTTCTTAAAAACTGGGCATCATTTACTCTACCTGAATTGTTTTTTGGAAAAATTGTTTTTTTAGGCCAAAAACAAGTACTTTGTCCCATCAGACTAATTTTGAGTTTGTACCAATTTTTCCTATAATGCTCTTTTCTATATTTGAAAATAAATCAAATAAATATTTTTACAAACTAAAAAAAACTTAGAAAAATAGAAACTAGTAATGAAATACATATATCTAATTAGATATATTTTTTTTGTACAAAAAATATATGAATCAAAAATTTAAAATTATGTTCTACAGAAACAGTAGAATACGTAATCTATTGAACCTGAAGAAATCTACAAAGTGGAAATGAAGATCCACTTTTTTCATAAATTCTACAAAGTGTAGAACACGTAATCTACGTAAATTAAAGTCATCAAAAAAAGTTTTGAATACACATTCTACTAGTAACATAATGCTCAAAAAAAGTTTGAACATGTATTCTACACTTTACTCACAAATCTAAAAGTTGTAGAACTTGATTTCAAAAACTTTCACAGGGTTCTACATACAGTAGAATTCAGTTTCTACGGATAAATATAAACAGTTCCAAAAATTAAGGAAAAAAATATTTGGAAAAATTATATTTACTTATTTGAAAATTTCGAAATTTAACAAAAAAAAAAAACTAAAAATCGTGGCCTATCTTCTTCATCCCTTTCTATTATTTTCTTAGGTTTTTCACAATAATCCTTCACAAAATTATCACTTTGTTTCTTCAATGATGCATATCTATGCCTCATGTGGTGTATGGGAATTGGTTGCAGTCAGGATGGAGGTTTTCTGTTGATGAAAAGAAAGGTGTTGATGAAAAGAAAGGTGGACGGTTACTTGCTTTGGAATTGAGTTCCATTCTTGAAGAGTTACAAAAAATTGTTATAGAGGATTTTGGTTTTCACGAAACGGATGGGGAATTGGAACTTAGTTATCTACCTATTGGATTGATCAGTTCATCAAAATGTCCACCGGTGATCATCATAAACTCACGCCAAGTTACAAATTTTCTAGGGTTTTGTAAAAAGCATCAGTCAACTCGGTTGTGTGTCACTTATAAAGCGAAGCAAGAGAATCCGAACAAACTCGCTATTCATCTTAATAAGATGCCAACTGACCCGAATACTGCTGTAGAGGAGGAGCGATATCCTTGTGACACTGGAGGCACTTCTAGTAAAATAAAAGGTGATAAGCATAACGAGAAGAAGAAAGGAAAAATGAAGCAAGACAAAGTTGATGGAAATGATTACGTTGATGGAGACGATTATGATGTTGACACCATCAAGGGGAAAGGATTAGCTGGCTTGGTTTCTAAGGGTTCGAAGGCTTATAGAACTGTTGATTTCGATAAGACGTTTGCTCATGTTTGTAATATCAGTCCAGCAATTGAAAATTACCTTATGGAAGCAGATATGCAAAAGTGGGCTAGATGTCAATTTCCTGGATACAGATACGACATTAGGACAAACAATCCTGCTGAGTTTATAAATTCTGCCTTACGCTCACTGAGAGAGTTTCCCCTAGTTCCTTTGTTGGACAGTATTAGAGAAATGTTGACACGAAGAATATGATTTTGAAGCATACACATCCTTTGACCATAGATGTGGAGGAAAAAATTGATAGGAGAACCGAGAAGGGAAAATCTTTCGTAGTTTACCCTGTAAACGAAACCCAGTGCTTGTTAAAGGCGACACTATTGACTGCGTAGTGGATTTGGATAAAAGGATTTGTTCTTGTGGGAAGTATGACCTCTTGAAGATCCCTTGTAGACGCGCAATAAAAGCATGTTTCTTTGTTGGCAGAGAACCACACACAATGACTGATTTGATGTACACCACGGGAGCTTGGAGAGAAGCTTATCAAGAAAGCATAAATCCCATTGCTGTTCCTGAAGATGCTTGGTCTGTCCCCGAAGATGTGAAAAATTCAGAAGTGTTACCACCTGAGACAAGAAGATCTCTTGGAAGAAAAAGAAAACGCAGGTATGAAACTGTTGAAGATAAAATTTGAGCATCACAAGGAACACAAAAAGGTCGGATCCGAAAGTGCAGTAGATATGGTGTTGGTGGTCATAACAGAGCAACTTGCAAGATGGCAATTTAGTCGACTTTTTTGTTGTCTTTTAATCAATTTTGTTTCAGCTGGATTATCACATAACTTTGATTTACAGATTCTTTGTTTCAGTTTACTGCAACCTGGTTTTATTTCCTTTGTTTGAGTACTCAAGAATGATTTCGAGATGCATGTGAGTCGTAAAGAGACAAGAAAACCGACTATCATAAGTACATCGATTACATTGCAAAAGACACAAAAGTACATCGATTACATTGCAAGTCTTAAAGATCAAAGTGTAGAGAAGAAGCAATAAAGAGCAAGTGAGGAACATTTAGCAGAATTGTGGATAGCTGAATCGTGGACGACAGATCGTGGACAGCAGAATTGTGGATAGCTGAATCGTGGACAACAGATCGTGGACAGCAGAATTTGTGGATAGCTGAATCGAGGACAACAAATCATGGACAACAGATCGTGGACGGATAGCTTCTTTTGATGAACTTTCCTTTGATCATCATTAAAATGAAGAAACAAGCTTTGAAGTAAAGTACAAGGAAAGGAGAAAGGTCTAGAAAGGAACCAGGAGTGAAGAGGAAGGTTTCCCAACGTATTATATTGTATGAAGACAGTACATATACTCTTTTAGAAGGGAATCTCTTGGCACCAAATTCAAATTCAAAATAAAAAAGGAGGCTGTTCCTTATGTCTAGTCTACGAGAGTATATGTTATTGTTAAGAATCTTTTGTGTTTAAATCATAGTTACAAATCGTCACTAACCATAAATCAAAGTAAGGATCCTAAAATGTTACATAAAAATAATCTCTAACGATTACACATAAATAGATCAGATTAGCTCAATACACTTAGCATCCTTATACGTAGGAGGCTCATACTTCGACATCCTCTCAATGAACTCTGGATCAGTAGCTGCTTCCCATAGATCCCACATAGTCTTCATCCGAGCTCCGTTGATGTTATCATCATCCACCAATGAAATGTCCAACCCAAGCAAATGGCATTCGATGTGTTTTAGAGCGTAAACACCACAATGACAATTACTTCTATTAATGGCGCGCATACGGACATAAGCAACGGTGTATGGAGTGATGTTGTGATGCTTCTGCATTCTTAGTGGCTGAACAACCTTGACGATTCGAGGAATAAGATGTGTGAATGGTTCCACTTCCTTGATCCTTTTTTTCCCCTCAATCAAACACTTATATATGCCGAGTCACGAAACTGATGCATAAAGCAATCAAATGGTTGCCATTAACCCAGACAGGAACATACATCCGATCAACATCGACACTCCACACCTGTCGAGTTCGTCCATGTGAAGGCAGTTCACCTTTTCCGTATTCCAGTAATAAAGGATCCATCTTGTACTTCTTAATACCTAAAAAGAAATTCTTGTACTCAGAAGCGATGAGCTCGCTAAAGACACATGTCATGAAAGCAACAGGATCTGGTTTTCATCGTCGTAGTGTTGTTGTTTCCCGGAATACAAACATGACAGCATCAATCTCCTACAGAATGAAAGCCAATTTATAGCATAGCAAGTTTAAATAGTAGACAACAATTAACAGAAATAAGTAGTTGAACTCTTACGTAGTTTTTAAGCCACTTGCTTGTAGACATAATACGCGTAGATAATTCATCGTCCAACATAGATGATTCAATCTGTATAGCTCTGTAACATAGATGTTAATTAGTAAAAAACATCATCGAATCATAAATAGAAAAGAGTAACTTACGTTCGGGTATCTTGCTACTTTGTTATCTTTTCAAAATCTTCTTCACTCACAAACACCAATTGGCGATCCGGACCTTCTTCGCCTGCTAACTCAATCTTTCGATCATCTAAGTGAGGTGGAGAAGGATCGAAACCTTTGACAAATGTGTCTTGGGAAAGGTTCTTCATGAATTTTTCCAAGTACTCTTGTGTACCCAATTGAAGATCAATATCTGTTGACGGAGTTAAATTTACTCTAGGTAAATTGACTAACAACGCATCAGTGTTTGAACCTTTTTTTTTCACTGCCTGTTGATAAACAATGACACAAACAAGTTACAAACAACAAGTTCATTAATGTGTAGCCATTACATAAAAGTCATGATCGAACTACATTATACAAATACAAACATCAAGTTCCTACTAAAGAATACACAATAAAATATTACAAAAGTACAACTAGTACACATTCCAATAAGAAAAGTGATGCTGCCTCGTTCCAATGATCCAACAATCTAGCTCCAAAAACCTACTAGCCAACCGCCTAGTTCCAAATTCCAAATATTCTTAACGCTTTCTTTTATTGGTTACCGTTTTCTTCGGTGGAACTGTGCACTTGCTAGGACCTGCCTCCACTGTAGTCTTGCTTGGACCAGTTTCTTGACTAGCCTTCTCCGCCAATTCTGTCAACATCAAAGCTGAACTGAGATGTGTAACCTCAGCCTCCACCCACCCCAACCGTTCGCTCAGCTCCGTCTCAGACCTGTCCATTCTATCCGAAAACTGTTTACTAAATTTCTCCTCAAACTTAGTAAATGAATCTTCCACCAGACCCTCCAAAAACTTTTTCATATCATCGTCATAGCTCCCTTTTGTTGAAGCAGCTAGTTGGCACAACAACTGCTTCTTTCGCGACTCTGCTCCTTGGTCTGCAGTCTTTCTCTTCTTTCTTCCTGAAACATGTTCTATGTCATCCACATTCCCTGCAACATGACTACTCTCACCAATTTCTATTGCAGTTGCATCGTCTCTTTCCTCTCCGTCCTTTGTTTCCACACCTTCCTCTCCTTCCTCTGCTTCCTCTTCCATTTCATAACTTGAAACTTCTATTACTCTCCAAAGATGATTGCTGCAGTCATAATTGCTTCGAATCATATTCAAAATGCGATCCACTCTTTCATCATTCTTCTCATCCTTCCTCACATAATCAGTACCCAAAACGACCACTCCATCAATGTGAGATTCCATGATTGAATGTAAAACTCCCTACAAATAAATCAACCCATTAGTAATTGAACAAGACAATCAAAACATATATTCATTTGAAAAATTTATCATACCTTCTTTGGAAATAAAGTCACAATACGGATTATGTCTTCATAAGAACATTTAGCACAACCTGTCCAATTACCACAAGTAGGTCCTGTGAAATTATGCCTAACTTTTCTACCACAAAACTCTCCCAAAGCAGGAATAGCGTCCATTTCCCAAATCTTGAAACCATACAAGAATCCTTCCATCATGTACCCCTCCTTCTTCTCCAACATAATCCTTGTTTTATCCATCGACTTTAGCAGAAAATCGTAAGAGTATAGACCCCACGGGTAGTTCCGAAGCATCTCCAAATCCATCACCAACTTCATATACAGATGTGGGAAATGCATCTTCTCATCCCGCCCCATCACCACACCCACAATAACACAAAGATAGACGAGCCTCACCCTATCAACCCAAGTCCAATTCCTGCTCTTTTCCAAGTACTTCTTCTTTATATTCTCTAGGTTGATTTTTCCTAAAGTCTTTATCTGGTAGGCCTAAAAACCTGAATCATCTTCCCATCTTCACAAACTGATTTGGGGATTTTGAGTTTTTTTTGTAACGACATTTTTTTTTGTTAAACATAATTAGTTTATTTAATATATTCGAAAATATATTATAAATTTTTTAAAATTAAAATTTTATTTTATAAATCAATTTTAAAAGACAATATTGGCATTTTAAAAAAATTAAGCTTAATGGAACTATAAATGATTGAAATTAACCTAATGGGATAAAATCCTTGTTTTTTTGCCTAAAAAACAATTTTCCCTTGTTTTTTTCCAAAAAGTGGTTTATACTTATTGTTGAAATAAATTGAACATTTCCAACTGATCCTTGATCATGATTTTTCGAATATATAAATCAGTGTGCATATATTAATAAGAACAAGAAACCAAAATAAATTGCAGACTTAGATGTATGACAATATATAATTTCAAGGAGAGATTTTTTAAAACACTGTTATAGCTAGTAGTAAAACTTATTAATGGAAAATATCAATCTATATTTGAAAATACAGAATAGTGTTGGTTCATTAGTATAAATCATAGTATTCAATAAGCTTTATTTTTAAAACAAAAAGACACATATCTGACTTTTTGAATTCCTTAAAATATAATAAATAGACATATTTTTTTTGAAAACGGTTTAAGTCATTCTTATAATAATAAATAGAAATATATGATCACATGGCAAAACTAACATCACTAAAAATTATGCAGTTTATAACAATAAAAAAATACACCTTTGACACTTTTAGTAAATTATAATTATTACATATTATTAATAGCAATAATATAGGATAAGAACATTTCTAACTCATAACTATTTTTTATTACAAATGCTATGGGAGAGTAAAATTCTCTCCAATCCACTTTTATTTCTTCCTCTAAAATAGAGATTGCTATTTTTTCTTATATATAAAGGAAAAAATATAATTCCTTTATAATAAAGACATATTTTTATTTACAAAATGGTGTTTTTAATTTTTTTATTTAATAATTATAACCAAAAATAAATATTCTTAGTGAAGTACACTTTTATATAAATAAAATCGTTTTTATGCTTCATGGAATCTTAAGCAAAACAACACTTAATTTCCTTATAGTGTTGTATCCAATCAGAAATTTTTATAAAAATTAAATTAAGTAAAAGTTGCAACTATTCCGTATGTCCACTTACGGCTATTCACAAATCAACCGGCGTGAACCAGTTAACCGTTAATTGTACATACCGATCTTAAACGTTTCTTAATTTAATGTGCTATATATATAAAACACTAGGATCGGACCCGCCCTACGGGCGGGTAAGCAAATGAACGAAACAATATAAATATATTTATTTTTTTAATAAAATTTTAGTTTATTTAGTTATATATCACTATTTTTACTACAATTATTACTATTTCTTTTTTTTAGAAATTATATATTTTTTACTATATTAAAACAATTCATAAAAATATAAATATTTTAGTTTGTTCACAATATCTGCTTTTATTGAATTTAATAAATTTAAATACATTTCTTCTTAATTTTATAATTTAAAAAAATTGGAAATAAAATCCAATTTATTATTTTTTTAAATTTTTTTAAAAAAATAACATTAAAATAAGATGTTAATTGTTACGATTTAAAATTTATAAATAACATGTTAGTTTATATATTTATGTATTATTCTATTTGGAAAAATATATTTATGTTTCTTCAAATTCACATCAACAAAATCAGAAAATAATTAATTCCGTAATTGTTTTTTTTATCACCAAAATTTAGGCTAAACCAAAAAAATAATAGAAAACCAAAACTATTTGATGTATTGTTAGCTATAAAGATTATTTGTGCATTGATGTATAGTTAATAAATATGGTTCAAATGTTAAAATAACTTTGAAAGAGCTTTTACCAAATGATTGATAAAATAAATTGTATTTCTTATATTCTTTTAGATGATGAATACAGTTAAAGAATATTTAAGGAAATAATGACTTCATCTCAAATTCTTAATCTAATAAGATATTTTATTTAAAGTGAAACATTATATGAAAAATCAACAAAAAAAAACAATAATGTCAAAAAACTGTAAACCACGTCCCTCGTTTACTCAATTCGGTTAAACTAAATATTGAATCCGAGATATGTAGTCTACAAAAACTAAATCCTCACCCACTTAACTATTCACCAATATGAAAAGGTATTAAATTTTTTTTATGAAAAATGTGACTTGGCCGGTTCTCTAGTTTCTTTTTGGAGGATGAACACTGCCGCACTTATTCTCTCTTGCACCAAGTTAGTTTGTAACCAAACATTAATCCAACTGTTCATATTCAAAATTTTGAGCTTTTACTGCTCTATCTTTAGTTAGGATTAGTTACCTGACGGGTTATGCTGACTTGCATCTTTGAATTCTTTGGCACAATTGTATTGTTGTTTATTGCTCCACCAATGGGTCTCTTGCTCAGTGGTTCCACTCTTTATTCTTTACATTATTGATCCAAATTTCTCAAGCTTTCAAAGCTAAAATGTTCGTAAGATCTTAATGCAAAGAAATAATTCTTTAGGAAAAACCTTTAATTAAGGTGTTTCCTACTCTTTTTCTGAGTCATCCTCATCATCATCCAACCCATCTAAACCAAATAAAGCAAACATGCGTCAGACTTCAAAATTCAGCATAAAGATCATAGCTTTCAAAAAACTAAGTGAGTCAATGCTACTCAGAACCCATCAAAAAGAAAACTAAACGATGCAGTACTTAAAACGAATTTAAAACCTACCACATCAGAGTTAAGAGTCAGATTTATCTTCATCATCTGCCTTAGATTCACCAGCTTCAATGTTGGCCTTTTGATCATTCAACTCAGTGGCGTTTGATTTCTCCAATTCTAAATAACAGTGTCAATTTAGAAGTCGTAACAAAGCCAAAAAAATTAACTTTAACATAGTAAAGTAAACCTACCATTTTGAAACCTATATCCATAGTGATTTCCTCGTCTTCTGAATAAAAATATGGAAAAAGGTTGAACACAGACAAAAGATAAGCTTCCAACCTCAATATAGATAACCATCATAGTATAAAAACATTGGACCTTACCACTTACCAGAGTTAACCTCACCTCTGAGACCACAATTTGTTTCAAATTATTTGCATAAATAGAAACAGAATCTGTCTAACCACTCACATGGGATATATTTGTATAATCCTGTGAGGAAATCCAAGAACAAATCATGCATTAGCATCATCTCAGTATATTGAGTTCGAGATCACATAACTGTTACTGTCGTACTATTCACACTTGGTTCTTGAAATCCTATCTTCTGAGCAGAATTTGAGCCATAGCAGCAGTTGCCTAAAAGAAAAAGATTTGATTCAAGTTAGAAGTTTCAACATAAAGCAAACAATCTTTCTTCTGCCCTTTTGGCTTGCACAATGATCTTTTCTAAAGCAAAAACCAAATCCAAGAAGACTCAGTAAATAATATGAAAGTTAGTAAAGTCAATTGCACTCATTGCCAAAGCTTATTGTTACTCTAAGAAGCAACTTTGTGGCTTGTGCAATATTATTATAGTCTTCAACCACTTCACTACAGGAAGTTAAAATAAAGATTTGGAAACAAAAGTATGAAACTATGAGATTAGAGGCTGGATTTTGTTTAAAAATTCTGATGATCATGAGTATTAAGAACGGAATAAACTTAGCGCCGAGGAGGAGCATGTCCACACCCATATGCTCTTGCCACCGCGTATCATGTTCTTGCTTCCCAGAACTTTAGAAGTCGGACCTAAACGGTGGAACGTCCAGCCTTCAAATCATGAAGAGGATAAACATCTTCTTCTTCTATCCTTGATGAGCCACTACTTCTATTAGATCCAAACAATAGTATAAATATCGATAGCAACAAAAAAGTCTTAATTAAAATTGAAAAAAATAACAAAGTATGATTTAATAAGAAAAAGTCTTTTCAATTGTCAGCAGAAGGTATATCAATACCATTGCCATTCCCATGTTTGCAAACGCACTGATGTGAATATAAAGTTTGGATAATTGTATAGTATAAAACAATATAAGGTACCAACCTCATTAACAAAGGTTGGCAAGGGTGCCCTCTGATGCTCAATTATGATGCTGGAGACAGTAAAGGTTTGGTGTTTCGAAGTGAAGTTGAACTCCTTTAACCTAAGTTGGAAAGTGTAGGTTTTGCCAACAATATCAATGAGAAACTGAGGGAAATCTGTGTCTACATGAGCATCCACACCCATACCCTGCAAGATGCAGATTTTAATATTTTAAAACGACCAAAAAGTCAGTACATGATAAAGTAAATTAGCAGCTTTAACAACTTGAATGATAAATCGAAAGCTTTATAATTGTAAAACAAAAATTGAGAGGATGGTTTTGAGAGGAGGAGTGCTCACCTATATATACTCGCAGATACATCGTCTTGCAGAAGAGAAAATCGCATTGAAGGCTAGATCGTGGTTGATGGAGTAAAGAAGGGTTCTAATGCAACGAATCTGTAACTGATACCTTTTTGTTGATGGAAATGAAGTTCAAAAGATGCGCTTGAAACCCTAGGAAGAGATTCATCACGTTTATTTCAGGATCTCAACCTCTCGGATGCTGGAGAAGAAAGAGTGGGTTGAACCTTAGAATCAGATTCGGCGCCGTATGAGAAGATATGGGCTGGATTGGGCTAGATTCATTGAGCCAAACATAAAACCCACACATAAAATAGTCCACAGTTGTCGCTGATTGCGTTAATGAAACGCAGAGTATAAAAAGGAAGTACAGGTGTCGCACTGAGGGTGAACGAATTGATGACGTGGCGCACCCAGGAGAGAGACCATGTCTACTTTATATATATAGATGTGAAACGGACCAAACGGTAATGTGCTACCTTTTGCTATACACTGTCCATTTCCAGAAAGTATGTTTTTAATGAAAAATAAGAAAACAATGGTAGACACATAAAGCTTATGGCATCGTAAATAATAACAACTAAATAAGAACACGACACGAAAAGGAAGAGACACGCCTCATATAGCATGTCGTGTAGACAGGTTTAGTAAATGAAAAACATCTACTCCTTTCACAATATAAATGATGCACAAAGTCACAATTTAAAGTCGACAATACTGGGATGATCAAACTCTATAGGAAAAATCAGAAATGAGAGTCCTTGAAACATACATGATCACATATATAAGCTTTAAAGTACATAAAACAAACCTTTGCATCCAGTAAAAGGAAATTAAGACTAATAACTTGATTATCTAGTTTAGAATTTTTGGCTATCCACACAAGAATAATTCTTCCAACTATTTTTTGTAGACAACGTTTCATTTGGATATTTTTAAAGTATTTGTAACCAGGTAACTGCATAGAATTTTTTTACCATTTTATTAGATTAGTGAAATTTTTACTTCGAAATCCTCATACACAAAGATTATTTATAGATTTTCAAAGAATAGTCACAACTTTCAAAGTTCTGGGTGAATAGTCACAACTTTTGACATTATAGGTACTAATTATTTTTAAATGATACCTTTACAATTTAATTATCTTTTAAATCTATTTTATCTTTTATGATGAAAAGACACAACTCTTGAAACTACTACATTTTAGAGTTGCATGTTGAAAAGACACATGTATAATTTACAACTTCTTTTCAATTAGTGCAACTTTTTATATGAAAGGCACAAAAATAAAAATAAAAACTTTAATACTAAAAACTATATTTAAAATAGACACATCGAAAAATTCAGTATAATTTTTAACATGAAAAGATACAACTTATGAAAAGACCATTATTAAATAATTGCAATGTTTAAGATGTAAATACACACCCTTCAACATTAATCTACCTTTCTTTATATATTAAAAAAATATTTCTCCTATTTTTTAAAATAAAATCATAAAATCAATGTAATTTTAATGAAAAGATACATCTTTACATAGCAACACATTTATAGTGAAAGGAGACAATCAACATAATTAAAAAGACATATCTTTTTGAGTAAAAGTCACACCCTTTCAACATTAAATGGGTTTGCTATTATTAATAGATATTAAATTGTTATTTTATTTGTTTGTCCATACAGTCCAATTTCGTAACATTTTTTTCATGTCTTTTTGTACTTCAATTTTGATACCGTGGTAATTTTTAATTTACAAATAAATATTTCAAATATTGACTATGCCAGATAGTATGCGTACATATTTAATTATATGCTACATGTCTACTTTATTAAATCAGCTGGTACATGTTAAGAAAAACTTGTCAAGAGTTATGCAAAAACTCAAAATATATTTGGGAATTATGCCAAAACGGAATAAAAAAAAAACAGTTTTCTTGTCCCTTTGGTATAAAACCATCATTAAATTGTCATTTTAGTATATTTTCTTTCATAATCCCAAAAATAACCCTAAATTAATCAAATTATACATATTAAAAGAAAAGAAATAACTGAATTAAAATTAAAATGTTAATAAAAAAAATTAAAACAAAAAAGAAACAAGGGAAACATCTCGATCCCTAATTCTTTTGCTTTGGTTTCTCCGACTCTCTCTCTCGACAGAAAGGAGAAGGCGACGACGGCGAAGTCGAACTTCTCTGCCTCTCTCCACTCCTCACCACCTATCCGCCTCTCTCCGCTTCTCTCCACCTCTCTGACTCTCCGCCTCTCTGCTTCTCTCCACCTTTACATCCAGTAAAAGGAAATTAAGACTAATAACTTGATTATCTAGTTTAGAATTTTTGGCTATCCACACAAGAATAATTCTTCCAACTATTTTTTGTAGACAACGTTTCATTTGGATATTTTTAAAGTATTTGTAACCAGGTAACTGCATAGAATTTTTTTACCATTTTATTAGATTAGTGAAATTTTTACTTCAAAATCCTCATAGACAAAGATTATTTATAGATTTTCAAAGAATAGTCACAACTTTCAAAGTTCTGGGTGAATAGTCACAACTTTTGACATTATAGGTACTAATTATTTTTAAATGATACCTTTATAATTTAATTATCTTTTAAATCTATTTTATCTTTTATGATGAAAAGACACAACTCTTGAAACTACTACATTTTAGAGTTGCATGTTGAAAAGACACATGTATAATTTACAACTTCTTTTCAATTAGTGCAACTTTTTATATGAAAGGCACAAAAATAAAAATAAAAACTTTAATACTAAAAACTATATTTAAAATAGGCACATCGAAAAATTCAGTATAATTTTTAACATGAAAAGATACAACTTATGAAAAGACCATTATTAAATAATTGCAATGTTTAAGATGTAAATACACACCCTTCAACATTAATCTACCTTTCTTTATATATTAAAAAAATATTTCTCCTATTTTTTAAAATAAAATCATAAAATCAATGTAATTTTAATGAAAAGATACATCTTTACATAGCAACACATTTATAGTGAAAGGAGACAATCAACATAATTAAAAAGACATATCTTTTTGAGTAAAAGTCACACCCTTTCAACATTAAATGGGTTTGCTATTATTAATAGATAGTAAATTGTTATTTTATTTGTTTGTCCATACAGTCCAATTTCGTAACATTTTTTTCATGTCTTTTTGTACTTCAATTTTGATACCGTGGTAATTTTTAATTTACAAATAAATATTTCAAATATTGACTATGTCAGATAGTATGCGTACATATTTAATTATATGTTACATGTCTACTTTATTAAATCAGCTGGTACATGTTAAGAAAAACTTGTCAAGAGTTATGCAAAAACTCAAAATATATTTGGGAATTATGCCAAAACGGAATAAAAAAAAAAAACAGTTTTCTTGTCCCTTTGGTATAAAACCATCATTAAATTGTCATTTTAGTATATTTTCTTTCATAATCCCAAAAATAACCCTAAATTAATCAAATTATACATATTAAAAGAAAAGAAATAACTGAATTAAAATTAAAATGTTAATAAAAAAAATTAAAACAAAAAAGAAACAAGGGAAACATCTCGATCCCTAATTCTTTTGCTTTGGTTTCTCCGACTCTCTCTCTCGACAGAAAGGAGAAGGCGATGACGGCGAAGTCGAACTTCTCTGCCTCTCTCCGCTCCTCACCACCTCTCCGCCTCTCTGCTTCTCTCCACCTCTCTGGCTCTCCGCCTCTCTGCTTCTCTCCGGCTCTCCGCCTCTCCACTTATCTCTGGTTCTTTCCACCTCTCCGCTTCTCTCCTCCTCTCGGCCACTCTCCACCGGTTCTTTGGTTTCAACTTCGGGTAAAGATGAACACTTTCACTGCTATCTCCTTTGGTTGATAATCCTAAACAAATTTTAAGAGTTTTTGGATGTTGCTCAAATGATAAGGGTTTTTGTTGCTATGTATTTGTGTTCCTCATGTTTCCTCTATGCATGTTCGATTGTTAGGAATCGATTTCTTGATTAGTCTAAGTTTGATACATTGATTTTGTTTGTGAATAGTTTTGTGAATAGTGTTTGTGTTTGTCACTATAGTTTTTTGAACAATGTTAGTGCTTGATTAGTCTAGGAATCGATTTTTATCTTGTCTTTGTTTGTGTCTCATTGTGCTAACGATTGTGTTTGTCTTTTTAGGTATGGAATTAAAGCTACCTAAGCGGTTGTATGGAGAGGGTTTAGAACCTCAAGTGAAGAAAATCAACAACTGCTGCAAGATGGAACTTCTCAGGGATCTGCAGGCAGCTATGCCAGAAGAATATGGAGAAGTGCAGAGAGATTATGTTTTCAAACATATCATGGCTATTCAGGAGAATAAGCTCAAATTTTCAGGGAAACTAGTGCATAGCTTCTTGTGTAAGGAGATCACTACTTCAAAGAGGCATGATAAGTGGTTTGTGTTTGCGCGGAAGCCTCTCAGGTTTTCGATTCAGGAGTATCATGCTGTGACTGGCCTTAAGATTTCGTAGGAAAGTCGTAGTGATGTAGTCAAATGGACATATGACGGGGGATTTTGGAGTGGGATACTTGGGAGTGGTGAGAAGATCTCCTTGAAGTCGATCAGGAAGGTCCATCTACAAGTTCTTCACAATTGGTGTAGGGTTGATAGGTTGAGATTAATCTACTTGTGTGTGATAATGGGTATAGTGATGGGGAGAGATGAGAAGGTGAACATCCCTCATATGTACATCAAGATGGTGATGGACCTTGACAAGGTTCGAAATTTCCACTGGGTCTTCACTCGTTTGATTTCCTATTGAATTCGATGGAGAAGACTAAGAAGAAGCTAGGTAATAAGGAGAGCTATATTTTTGAGGGTTTCGCCTATGCATTCCAGATTTGGATTATGGAGGCAGTTCCTGATTTTGGAGAAATATTAGGCAAAAGAGTCCATGAGAGCTTCATTGGTCCAAGGTGTGGCAATTGGAAAGGAGCTGCAAAAGTTTTTTATGAAGACATCATTCAGATTGAGGACTCATTTTCGACTCAGGTATGTATTTCTATTGTCTTTTGGTTAATGCTTTTGACAAATATTAATAAGGGTTTTTGATGTTTTAATTGTTTTGTAGGGTGAATTGTTCTCGGTCATCTCATTGAGTGGTAACTGTGATGTGTTTCTGCATGCTGACTATAAAAGGAAGGGTGAGATGCAAGACGAACGAGTGGACCTTCTTCTGCGTAGGGTGTAAGTTTGATTGGAGCAGTATAGAATGGCCAGTTTTTTTATTCTCAAGAGACAAAAATGGAGGAATCCGAGAAAGAGGTGGCTGATTCAGGAGCTGAGGAAGAGGATTCTGATGTTGTAGGAGATGTCTAGATCCCTTCGGCTTCTGCTCAAGGAAAAGGGAAGAGAAAGATTCATGATGAAGGAGCAGAGACAAGAAAGAAGAAATTGTTGTGTAAGCGATCTGCAGGAAAAAAATAGACTCTTGATTCAGAAGCTAAAAGTTTCATTGAGGGTCTCATCCACACATGTGTGAATTCCTTGGGAGATAGACTGAGTACTCAAATGGCTAATATGGTGACTGGTTTTACAGAGAGGATGGGGAAGATGGAGAGTGAGGTATCACAGCTGAGAGATTCCATGCATTTGAGTGGTGATGGAAGTGGTCGTAGCAAGAATGAAGCTGCATAATCTCCAGCTAAGAGCAAAGACAATCAACCTCCATCTAAGAGCAAATCCGAACAACTTCCACCACAGAAAAAGGTACTACCCAAGAGGAAGTGTAGAAAATGAGTTGTTCGGAATTAGAATACTTGAGTCAGGTTGCTGGAGCTAGATTTGGTTTGTGTAATATTATGTAGAAGGTTCGGATTGGTAATAGATTTGCTTTGTGTAATATTGTGTTGCAGGTTCGAATTTGTAATAGGTTTCATTTGTTTAATATTAACTATCAGTTTCTGATTTGTAATAGCTTCGTAATGTATAATAGGCTTGAATGTTTGTGTAATGAAAACTCCATGAATGCAAGGCTTTGTTTGTCTTACGATTGAATGGCTTCTTATATTCTTTTTGTTTTAAATGAATAGGATGGGAAAGAGATTGGTATTGAAATTAACGATTTTGATTTTGGATTGAGTACACAAAGATTGAGGGACCTGTCCCAAGATACATTTGTTGATGGTTTTGATCTTTCCCAAGATAAGGTTGAAAACTCAAAGAAATCAAGATCCTCGAACACGTTCACTCTGCAGTTACATGATGAGCAAATAAATCGAGCCGGAGAAGCATCACCAGATGCTGCATTTGTGTATATCCGTGAAGAAGATTGGGAAAAAGTAAGAACTTGGTCGACTTCCTTAATGTAAGTAACTTATCTTCCCAATATCATGTGTTGTTACATTTAAATCTAAATATATGTTTATTTTTAGCTTGTATCATTGTTTTTGGCAGTAAACCTCTACGGATTGGACCTTCTTTTTTAGATCTTGAGATGGCTAATCATCTTATGGATCCATCCGAGTGGCTTCATAACTTGGTAAACTTTAGAGAGTATTAACTTACATATGTGGTTTTCATACTTTGTGTGTGCTAACATCATCTTAATATGCAGGAGATTGATGCCAGAATGTACATATTCAGGGAGAGATCAAATCTGAAACGATGGAAACCGCATCGCCTTCATGACTACTGTTTTCAGCAATATGGTTAAAAAAAAGTACGAGACTTGGAGAGCGGGTAAGAAGAAGTACACGCTTCATAATTTGCTACTGCAGTTCGGCAAAGGGGTCCGTCCACCACATGGAAGGACACAAGATATATGGAATGTAGATGTAGATCGGTTGTATGTCCCTGTTCATGTTAGTGGGAATCATTGGATCAGCTTGAAACCAACCCAGCAACTCCTTTTTCATGGTAATATGTAACCACATTATTCAACAAATGATGAATACAAATACCATGTCTAGCTAATGGATAGACGGTCTCAAGCGCCTTACTTATTAACCCATGTCTGTCTGAAATAAAAGCCAAATGATGATCATCAGCAATGACAACCTTTAGCTGCCTCAAAAACCATTCCCAAGAACTATCATTCTCTGAGTCAACTACTCCGAATACAATAGGATACAAATTCGAATTTCCGTCTAAAGCAGTTGCAACAAGTAGAACTCCTTTGTATTTATTCTTCAGGAAAGTCTCATCCACCACAATAGCCCGCCTCATGACTCTGTTAAATCCTCGTATAGATTTCTCAAATGCAATAAACAGAAATCGAAATCTCCCATTTCCGTCTATCTCATACGATGAATGTGTACCCGGATTAGCCTCTCCCAGCATGTGCAAGTATTTCGGTATTTTTCCACAACATTTCTCCTGATTACCTCTTACTGCATTGATCGCATATTCATGCTCATCCCATGCTAAAGAATTCGAGATCTCACATCCATGATCCATACGCATAATCTGTATGATATCATTACACTTTGGTCCTTCCTTGACGTCTTCATACCTATGCATAACCAAACTGCCAATAGTTTTAGTAGAAGCAGTCTTACCCGTTTTGGTTTTGCTTGAAGGTGCGCATGTATGTTGACCTACATACTTTTTGATAATGTAATATGTAGATTCCTTCAAACACTCTGCTCGAACATTCCAATTGCATGCATTATCCGTGCATCTAACATACCAAACGCTTTTATCTGATTTGATAACCTTGTAGTCAAAGTGATGCTTCATTGCACATATCTCGAAAGTCGCCTTTAACGTAGTTTTACTCTCAAAATATTGTCTCTTCTTAACAACTTCGAGCAGAGATAAATTTGACATACTGTCTTTTTCACATTTTCAGACATCATGGTATCAACATCATAGGCTTCCTCATCAACTTCGACTCGTTTCTGCTTTTCTTTTTTCGTCTCGCTCTGCCTCTTAGGAAACACATTAGGTGATTCATCCCCTCTGTAAGACGAATTTCCTTCCTCTTCATCTGTACTTGAATCTGTTGGCGACTTGTTAAGATCAAATTCTGCTTTATTCGGATTCTCAGCCTTGTCTTTGTATGTTACACACAATCGAGTCAAGACATTGTTTTTAACATAACCAACAAAATTCTCCAGTTGTCGATCGTTTGCAATGATCATAGGTGGACATGATGTATTGATCAACTCAGAAGGAAGATAACTCAACACCAAATCGGCTATGCTATCCTCTTCCATTCCAAAATCCTCCTAAACCATTCTCTTTAAATCCTCCAAGTTAGGACTCAATTCAATCAACCTAACCCCTTTGTCGTCAGGCAAAAAAACTCATCCTCTAGCACCAAATTCCTAAATACCACATGTCGTATAGATAGACATCATAGAAGAAGAGTTTGTGATAATCAGATGAAAATCAATGGAGATATCATGACTTGATGAAGAAGAATAGGTTTACTCGACTTTTTATGAATTGTTGACAAGTAAAATAGGTTAGACACGTTTTGGAAGCTTGCAAATCTTTTTGAATATTTTCTTAACTTATTTCCAAAATTTTCGAAAATCATTAATATCTTATCCGTAGAATGCACCTTCTAGGCCGCGTAGAATTGTGTACAGTTTCCTATAAGCAGATTATACTATATTTATCCTTATGAGTAATATGTAGATTTCATAATCTGAAGTTTTAGAATTACTTATAAAAGTAGATTATGTATTCCGAAAATATGTAGAACTGTTTCAGTAGAGTAGAAGTCGTATTCTACATATTCAGAAATCATTAAAAAGGTAGAATGTTCTTTCTAAAGTAAGTAGAAATCTTTGTTGAATGTGGAATTTAGTTTCTACCACGCCATTTTTTGTAGAACATGAAATCTACAGTTTGTAGAACTTAATTAAAACTTAAAATATATCAAGTTTTTCAACTTAAAAAAAATATCAGTGTGTGTACATGGGTGATTAAGATCTTGTTCCTATTTTTAATTATTTTTTATTCATAAATCTATTTATTTAATTAAGTTTTAGAAATGGAAAAGATAAAATAGAAAAAATAAGAACAAAACCTGCTTTATACCAAATGGACAAGGAAACTGTTTTTTATTCCGTTTTGACATAATTCCCAATATATTTGGGTATCCAAAAACCTGAAAATATACTAAAAACTCTGAAACAACTCAAAATACTAAATACTAAAAATATATGTGTAAACAAAAACTTTATATCTAATTTATTGATTATTCGGGTATCCAATAAGTTCTCAGTTTGAAACTAAACAAACTCTACCTAATAGTTTACGAGTAAAATAGTCATAATCAAACATAATCCAAATCAGTTTATGGGTCTGTTTGGTGTGGACTTTGGATCTGAGTAAAATATCCAAGTCTAAATTTTTGAATAAAAAATGATTCAAACGTGATTCCGTTAGTTTATTTTATTTGGTACTATAGTCTTAGATTTTGAGTATCGATTTGGTTCCCATTATTATTCAGGAACCTATGGAATACCTGAATTACCAAAAAAAAAACATATCTTCAAATTAATTATAGGTTGTGGCAAGTAACTGTATACTTTAAGTTGCTAAATTTGATTGATTTCTTTTGGTTTTCAGAACTTTTTCCTTGAATATTTTTGGGTATATTTATATCCCTATGAATGGTCAAACAATTGTAAGAATTACATTAGGAAAAAATGTATAAAAATAAAATAATAGAAATAAGAAGTAAGGATTGTTTCTTCCAAAAATTGACAATGAATATTTTATTTCATAATCAACTACAAAAAATGAGAAAGAATGGAAAGGAAAAAAAAATTACTTATAAATGGTGTTTTTCTACGTAATGATAAGAAACTTAATGTTTCTTTTGGTTCTCATGGTCACCAGTTACACTTACACCCTAAGAAACTTTATACTATAGCACTAAATCATAATAACTTGCGCTCTATGCGGAATAAGATATTTTAAAATGTATTTGGTAAATAAATAATCTTTTCTTTAACTATTTTTAAAATAATAACAAAAGATTTGTAAATATACTTTAACAATTGTATTAAGTTAAAACTGAAAAAACAACTCAATTATGATACATATATTAAATTTTAAAAAGTTATGATTTATATAATGGTATATGATTTAATTTTCTTAAAGAAATATATGATTAATTTTAAACGATATAATATATATATATATATATATATATTTAAAAAGATAATTTAAATACTATTAAAATAGTTTTCCTACTAATATGGTTTCTGATCATTTATATTTTTTTAGTAAAACTAATAAACCATTATCACAAGATTTTGAAATGAGAGTTTTTAATAGATTTAGTAATGTATAACCATTTTCATAATTCAAATATAACATAGACGAACAAAATCAAAAAAATTATTATTTGATTAATATAATTTTTTAATTTATTTTAGTTTTATAAAATTAAACAAAAAAAGATTCAGGATATAAAAATTATTATTAAATTTTTATTATTCAGTATCTTTAATTGTGTCTATGTTTACATCATATTAGGTAATTGTTTATTTTTATATGAGAAAAGAATGGGTTATTTGATATTTACTTTGAGAAAGTTTGTGATGACGACAAAACCATCAAGAGTTATGATAAAATCTATATTATAATGGGAGAGTTGAGTCTCTCCCATGCTGCCACGTCAGCGTTAAGTGGATGCCACATATTTTTTAAAAAAAAAATGATATATAGCATGTTATGAGATTCGAACCCTTAACCTCAAGGTTTATATGATTGACATAACCAACTAAGCTACATGAGATTTTGTAAACTAGAAACCAAATTTTATATAATAATATTACAGTTTGATCTTTTCTAAGGGTGTCCACATCAACATTAAGTGGGTCTCACATTTATTTTTTAAATCGTATGTTGCATGCTAAAAGATTCACTTCGGTGTTTATTTAATTGACATAATCAACTCAAGTACAAGAGATTTTTTTTTAAAATGATGGGGAATTTTTACTTATTTTGAATGAGACATGGCGGTCGAGGTATTACAAGTGGTATTAGAGCTGGTTAGTCATTTCGATTTTAACCCGAGAGGAAACTTGGGACCTGTCGTGGGGCACAACGAGGACGTTTTGTTCTTTGAAAAGAAGTGAATTGTAACATCCTGAGCTGTGATATATATATATATAAAAGGCTTAAGAGAATTGATTTAGCTATCTATGTCACTAAAGTTGACTTACCTTTTTCGTCACACATACGTTTAGAACTCCAGAGTTAAGCGTGCTTAGGTTGGTATAGTGAAAGGATGAATGACCTATCGGGAAATGATTCACAATACCATGCGAGTGAATCCAAAACACGAGGAAAGTCAGGTGGTGATTGTAGGGTCAATAAACAATGATTTGGAGACTTTGGAAAAATTAACGAACCGATCGTTAGATGGGATGGGATCCACGGGTCGAGAGCGAGGACATGGGCAGCCCATTAACCGTGGACGGTCGGGACGTTACATTATTATTCAATGTCAACAAACAAATTAAAGATTTCATCTCTACATATAAATTAGAATTTTCAAAAAGTAGTACAAAAATTTTTAGGGATTAAACTTCGTGATCTTCAAACCATCTTATGTACATAACTTAATGTCGTAATCTTCTTGATTTTTATTAGGTTTTCTAATTAAAATTACACTTAAATTACACTTCACTTGAAGAAATAACAAATGAAAGTGAACTCAATGGAAGTGATGACTCCAATAATGCAATACGCAAAAAAAACAAAGATTTATACAAGATACGAACAACAAAATCTCATACACACATAAAACATAAAAACGGATTCGGCCCCGCGCTTGCGCGGGGACTATATTTCTAGTCTATATAATAATAGGGGAGTTGAGTCTCTCCCCTTCTGCCACGTATGCAGGGATTTTTTTTTTTAAAAAAAACATTGGGCCGTTAAGCTTATATGTCGGCAAAATAATTGGGCCTTAATGACCATTAAGTTTACAATTGGGCCTAGCCGCTAAGGCTGTTTTTGACCTAGCCGCACCAAACTTTACCTCTTTCGCCCCTTTTGCCTTCTTCGATGGATCCAAGGTTCTGCCTATTCCTCTCCCGGCGAACGCTTCACTGAATCCATGTCGTCGTTTCTATGGTCATTCAATGATAACGAGTCGTATCCTTCTCCATCAACGGTTACTCCATCTTCCTATATATTAAGGTCGCCTATGGTTAGTTTTCCCACATGGCTTCTCTCCTATTTTCATCGATCGTGAAAATATCGTGACTTGATTTGATTACCGTTTCTCAGGTTTGATTTGATTCTCATGACTCTGTTGATTGTGAATTTATAAGCTTCTGGTAATGATCTGTTTGTTGTGAAATGAGTAAAACTGTGTATATCATAGAGATTGATGAAGCTTCTTGGTGTGTGGTCGCTATCAACCTTTTGTAGCTTTTGATTGTTTCTCATTCACTGCCCTTTTGATTTATTATGTAATATTTCTTTGACTTGGTTATGAATCTGAATCAGTTTGAGCCAAATCTTGCTTAATTCCAAGCGATGCAACAAATCTAAAGTAGTTTTTTCGTTTTTTATGAGAAAATAAGTATATCAACCTGTAATTTGCTTTTTATATGGCAGTAATGATCTTGCAATAGTGTTTTTAGTGTCTACCATGTCAAAAGTGATTGCGAGAAGCTCTGCTGTGGATGCATAATCTAAGGAAATCTGAGGAATGAACTCTATTGTTTTTTTTGCGAGAGTTTTTTTCAGAATCCAAAGTTAGTGTCGTGACTTTCCATTGTATCATCATCATGATTCTAGAGACTAATAATGTTAATAAGATCTTAAGCTCAGCTTTCATTGAGTTTTTTTTTTCTGGATGCTGATGAATGTCCTGAAAATGCTGATCTGAGAAATTCTTTGCAAAGATACTTAAACATTGACCAGACAGATTCAAATACCAAAAGCATCAAGAAAGACAATAAATTATCTCCCTCCAAATTTCTGTTCATTGTGCTGGTTTGTTTACTGAGGGTTTCAGAACATGTGAAGATTAGTTGACGAGGACGAATGGGACACATGCATAGATCTATTTGATGAAAACAAGAGGAAGTAATTTCAATATGTATAAATCAAGCATTGATAATACTATTGTTGGTGCTGTTTCTGATTACAAGGACTTCTTTAACACTTTTCGTGGTACCATAATCTGATATTTGTTTATTATCTTTGCTTGTATTATCTCTGATTTTTTTTTTGTATTAGAAACTTCAATTTTCAATTCTACGTGAAAAAAATAATCAAAAACGAAACTATTAGTGCTTTTTATATTTTATGACATTCATTACCTATAAAATCAGTTAATTTTTACTCTTTTTTTTGGAATACGAGTAACTTTTATTTAGAATGTAATTGAGTGACTGAAACATTGTCTAAATAAGTAAATAACAATTAAAATCAAATCCCCGCGCTTGCGCGGGGCTTAGCCTCTAGTGATTTAAGTGAGCCACTTCATTAAAAATAATGTTAGAATGATTTAAGTGATGCCATCTCAAAATGGCAAAGTTGTTAATAAAACTAAAAAGAATATGTCTCTTTTAAACACTCCCCTTTTATATATAAGTGATGAAAAATAATGAATGACAAAGTTTAAGAAACTATATATAGCTTATGGGAAATAAATAAGTATATAGCGTATGAGGCCCAAGTAAACAAGATCGAAATTTAAACAGGCTACGCATTGTGGGCTTTCTTACTTGTTCAAATTGAAAGATAGGATATAGTAGGATATCACATATTGCAATGATTTAGAATAAAGTATCATCAATAAAGGAAGTTTAATTGCAGGGAGAGAAATGCCAACCTCAACTTTGTCAGTTTAGTTTGTTTTATGAACTATGATCCATTTCCAACTGCTACTCCGAGGTTTCCTTGAACATGATTCAATTTCAATGATTTTATAGATACCTTCTATGTATTAATCTAATTTTATTCTCAAACATGACAGTAAGTCACTCGCCATCAGAAAGTTTAATCCACCAGAGATGACCTTCTTCACGGTTATTACATCTGAAAAGTTTAATCCACCAGAGATCATATCTACTAACGATGAAAAACTGTTAGAAAATAAATTTTATTTGTTAAGTTTAACTAATTTTTCATTAAAATTATTTTTATATCCATCATAAATTTGAGTTAGTGAACAGAATTAAGAGAAGATAGAAAAATGGAACAAAGTACTAACAAACTAAAGACAGAAATAGCGACAGAAAAAGTCTCGGTTTGTTAATGATATTGCGTTAAATTAAGCCTTTGTTTATTGTCTAGCCCACATAGTAAGCCTCATTTAACCCAACACTAATAGAAAGACTCAACAACATAATCTACGGAGGTCCCCAAGTGGAAACGATCTGGTCTGCTTCGGTTGCGTCATCTAGCTAAATCAATCTCAAGTAAAGCTCTAGACTCGGACATTTGTTATGTGAATCACAAATTATCAAGGAAGCGATGAAAGATACGAACAAAGTCAAAGTTTATCCTGCTTTATTAATATAGAAACAAAAAGAGGTTCGACATTTTAATCTTTCTCTATAGTTTTGATTGATCTACATGTTTTTTTACTTCAAACCAATCAATATATTACAAACGCTCTATCACTGGTTTACACTACAAAAACTTTTTTGTGGCTAAAAATGATAACCACATCATTATATTTTCTCTTCCCGATTGGTTTATATATTTTAATTTGCTAATTATTTAAACTAATATGTGAATTCCTTTGTTTGAGTTTGTATTTTTATAAATTTTTATCGGCTAAATAATTTTATTATTATTTTGCTTTATTTTTACAGTATATTTTGGAATATGATATGTTATTTATTTTACTATATATCATATATCTTTAAACATTACACAATAGTAATATACGTTAAAATTTTTTGAACAATTAATTTGACCTTATACTTGGTATAGTGTATATTCTTTTGTTTTTTTTATTTTATTTTTGTTAAATTTCAATTGAAACTTCAAACTTTATTTATGGAGTTGTTAAAGCTAATTGTGTTAATGATGTTATGACAATTACTAATTTTTTTACATAATTTTCATTAATTTTATAGCTTCAACAATGGAGTTAATCTTCTCTATTTTTTTTTATTACATGAATTATGATGAGGATCACAAACCCAGCGTTGGTGCTTAAGAGAGAAGAGAAACACACAAACAACTTTGTTTCAAACTAAACAAATTCAGAAAGTAACAACGACGAACAGGAAGACGTAACATTTCAATGAGAAGTTATAGATACCAAATCAAGCTCAGCATCTTCAGCCCTCCGAACAGCTTCGTCTTTAGACACTAACCAAGCTAAGAGACAAAACAAAAACTGCAGCTTTCATGGGTTTATTTAAGATAATTAAGTTTTATTTTAGCTGTAAATAGTAAGTGAGAAGTAACATGTTTGTAAACCAAAATTCATTAAATTTGTTTTCTTCTTAAAATAACTCGTATCTCCTATATAAAAGAAACAAAAGAGCATATCATATTTTTTTGCTAAAAACATTTGGAATCATCTTCAGTAATTCATTTTTCTTGAGTGAAGCATAATCAGCTTGGTTCACTGCCAAGCGTCAAGCGTTTTAAGCGGCTATGCAGGTGAAATTGCTAGCTCGGGATTCTCGTGGAGATGGTTTTGAACCATTTGTAACTTAAGAGGTTGTGTAATCTCAACGCTCCTAGTAAAGAAAGGGTGACAAAACAAATAACCCTAGGTTTACATGCCAAGAGATTTGATATCTTCTGTCATCTTCTTCTCTTGAGATTCTCCCTAGCCTATACCTTCGTTTTGTATTTCTGTATGTAATAAATAAATGGTAGAAAATGAGAAATGAGCTAAGCTAAGCGTAGCAGAAAAACAACATGAAATACAAAAGAAAAGAAAGAAATAAGCATATGGGTAAGAACAAATATGGAAATGGCGTTTTATATGATAAATGGTCAAGAAAGAGTTATTCCATAGCTTCAGGACAGCCTTAAGTAATAAGCTCAAATTGTGTGCAATTAACAGCTTTGAGATATTAATATCAGAAACAAAGAGAAGAAGAAAGCTTACGCATGTTCACGTACTACCGTCGAGCTGATTAACAACTTCAATCTGATGTTTTGGTGCCCAACACTTGTGTTGTTTAGATCACCACCCGAACATAGGTCCAATTCCATGTTCAGCAAAATGCAAACAATTAACTCTCAAGGAAAAATAACTGATGGTGGCTCTATAAAAAATGCTATCCAATCTTCCTTCTCCCATGTAACTGGGAAGCTGCATATGCATAAATATCTTTCTGGATTAGATTTCGATTCAAATGTCAACATGGTTGAACCATGGAATGTCTTAAGCTATTGTTTCAATAGGAAAATCAAAAATTGTATTTTGACTTTTATTCTGGATCTTTTACCTATTTACATGTTTGAGCACGCTACTGATTTAGAGTAGTTTTTTTAACTCCTCAGTTTTTATAAAACGAAAGCTCAAGAGATGAGGTAGGTGTTCATTAACATTCCAATTTCCTCTGGGTACAAGTTACTCATGATTCATCAGGCGGCTCCCCTTCCCAATCCTTGCATGAAATGTCAACTACCATGGCCTTGTGACCCTATTTCAATTTTTTTGTATCGAAACACCAAATAGATAAATATGAAAATAAAGTAAAAACACTAAATAGATAAATAACCTGGCCAAAGCCAGCACATTTGGCTCCGCTGTCAGCTTCACAGCCTCAACAAATATAATTTTTCTGGAGTAAGAATGAATTGACCTTCTTCCTCACCAGAGCTACCTCATCTTTAATGTTAAAGTGTCTTAGCTCGTACAGATTTCTGTCTTTGTTCGATGCAACCATGCAAAGCAATCCACGGACATTTGTACTTCTTAAAATACATCTTGGTCAGATACTTGAAGTACCTTTAGTTTTCAGATTAAAAAAAAAAAAAACACATTTCAAATAGTGGATGATGCAAAGAGATAAGTCGTGTCCCCTCAACTTTATCGAAATGCTTTGCTACACATATGAGAGATGAATACTGTA
This sequence comes from Moricandia arvensis, assembly GCA_905132765.1. NCBI lineage: Eukaryota > Viridiplantae > Streptophyta > Magnoliopsida > Brassicales > Brassicaceae > Moricandia > Moricandia arvensis. Next base: position 36,634 of record CAJHQP010001585.1, read on the forward strand.
AAAGCAAATAACTGTTTATGGTAGCTGTAGCTGAACAAACACAAACCGTGATGTACCGTTTGAAGAAGTTGGAATCGGCAGAGACAATGATTTTTCTATTTGACTCACGTCATGGAAACGGAGTCACCAAGAGATATGGTTTTTTTTTTTTGTTTTGTCACTGAATAAACTTCTCAAGCGTGGTGACCTCCCTCATCGATTGGTTTAAAGAAACCAGCACCACTTCTTCCTTCTTCGCACTCTACTTTACGGCCACTCCTCAAACCATCAATGTGATTAATAAAAGTTCCAATCTTACTCCAAAAACACAAATACACAGAATTGCCTAGAAAATAGCAGTAGGTGACAGAATCTCACCTTTGATTGTAAGATAACTTATGAACAAAACCAAGATGTTGGAATGAGAAACTTATTAGAAATGGAGAAAGTGTTTAAGTGTTTGAAGAGAAGAGATTTTATGAAGAGGAAACTTCTTTTATTACTTGGATGATTCTTGAAAACTTGGATGATACAAAATGAGAAGAGAGTGGAGGTATTTATAGCCTCCAAAATACAAAATATCTTACATATTTTATTCTTAAATCTAGATAATTCTACTAAAATATCTTGATATTTTTATTCTAATTATCTAGATAATTCTATGAAAATATCTAGATTTTTATCTTAAGGAGGTGGAAGATTTTTCTAGATAAATTCTAGAACTTGGGTCAAATTTGGGCTAACATGATTATTAGATTATTAGCCCAATGATTAACCCAAATCAAGTTTATGTTTCAACAACCTCCCTTAAACTTGATTTGGTTACTCCGAGTAAGCTCCTCATCTTGATAAAGTCTTCACGCTTGAGTGGTTTGGTGAAGATATCAGCTACTTGATCATTTGTCTTCACATACTCCTATTGCACATCCATCTTGGCAACACATTCTCGAATGTAGTGATAACGAGTATCAATGTGCTTACTCCGATCATGGAAGACTGGATTCTTCGCCAATGCTATTGCCGACTTGTTATCAACAAAGATCTTCGTTGGCTCCTCTTGTGGCAGGCTCAACTCCTTTAGCAAGTTTCGTAACCAAATAGCATGGCAAACACATGAAGTAGCCGCTACGTACTCCGCTTCACAAGTAGAGAGGGTAACAATTGGTTGCTTCTTTGACATCCATGTGAAAGCGGTTTCTCCAATGAAAAATACGAAGCCACTTGTGCTTTTCCGGTCATCAACGTCTCCACCCCAGTCACTATCGCTATATCCAAAAAGCTTGTAATCGTCAGAGATAGAGTAATACAAGCCAAAGTTGATTGTACCTTTGATATAGCGTAAGATCCTCTTAGCTGCCTTGAAATGAGTTGTTGTTGGATGCTCCATATATCGACTCACAACTCCAACCGCGTGTAGGATGTCGGGCCTTGTGCAAGTTAGATAACGTAGACTTCCAACTAAGCTCTTAAAGAGTGTTGGATCAACACTCTCTCCTTCTTCTTCCTTAGATAACTTGACTCCACATTCCATTGGTGTACAAACTGGATTTGAGTCTTCCATCTTGAACTTCTTAAGCACTTCTTTAGCATATCCTTCTTGAGTGATGAAGATTCCATTTTCTTCTTGCTTTACTTCAATGCCAAGGTAGTATGACATTAATCCAATATCAGTCATCTCGAACTCCTTTGTCATCTCCATCTTGAAATCTTCAAACATAATCGGATTGGTGCCAGTGAATATCAAGTCATCCACATACAAGCATGCAATCAATATATCGTTGTTTTGGGTTTTGATATAAAGTGCATGCTCATATGGACACTTGATGAAATCTTTTTCCTTGAAGTATTTATCAATCCGAGTATTCCATGCTCTTGGTGCTTGCTTTAATCCATAAAGTGCCTTCTTCAACCTTAAGACTTTGTCTTCTTCTCCTTTGATTTTGTAGCCTTTTGGTTGCTCAATGTAAACTTCTTCCTCTAGGTCTCCATTTAAGAAGGCAGATTTGACATCCATTTGATGTATCCTCCATCTCATTTGGGCTGCCAATGAAATGATTAGCCTAACTGTTTCTAAACGAGCAACTGGAGCAAATACCTCATCATAGTCGATTCCGGCTCTTTGACTATACCCTTTTGCCACCAGTCTCGCCTTGTATCTTTCAACTTCTCCTTTAGAGTTCTTCTTTGCCTTGTACACCCACTTCACACCTATTGCCTTATGCCCATTAGGAAGTGAAGCCAATTCCCATGTATCATTCTTTTGGATTGACTTGATTTCTTCATCCATTGCACTTTTCCATGACTTCTTTTCTTGAGCTTCTTCAAAGTCCATAGGCTCGCAATCCGCAAAAAGGCAAAATAAAGTGAGATTGTCTTGATTTTCGGTTACCTCATAAATGTCTTGTAGACTTCTAAAACGTGGAGTCCTTTCACTTGAGCTTTCATCCCCTTGAGAACTTGGTGTTGGTGAAGTTGGTGGTGTAGCTGTTTCTTCTCTTGTTTGCTCCAAGTTCTCTTCTTCAAAGGATGGAAAGAAGTTGTAGTCTTCATTATTTGATCTCCAATCCCATTCTCCTTCTTCGTCAAAGATGACATTCCGACTTATAATTGTCTTCTTTGTTTCAGGATTGTAGAGTTTGTAGCCTTTGGAGTTAGCATCATACCCAATGAAAATGTACTTCTCACTTTTGTCATCTAGTTTGCTCCGCTTCTCGTCTGGAACATGAGCGTGAGCAAGGCTTCCAAAGACTCTTAGGTGTGAGACACCGGGCTTCCTTCCACTCCAAGCTTCTTGTGGTGTCTTTCCAGAAACGCTCTTCGTTGGAGATCGGTTTGATATGTACACCGCACACGCGACTGCTTCTGCCCATAACTCCTTTGGTAGATTCTTACTCTTGAGCATGCTTCTTGCCATCTCAAGAATAGTCCTATTCTTTCTTTCCGCTACTCCATTTTGTTGAGGGGTTCTTGGCACCGTCAATTGTCTTCGAATACCATTATCTTCACAATACTTCAAAAATTCCTTGGACATAAATTCTCCTCCCCGATCGGATCTCATGGTCTTAATCACAAGACCACTTTCCTTCTCAACTTGGGTTTTAAACTTTTTGAAATTTTCAAACACTTCTGATTTTTCTTTCAAAAAGTAAACCCATGTTTTTCTTGAAAAATCATCAATAAAGAGAAGGAAGTAGTTACTCTTACCAAGTGAGCTTGGTTTGATTGGGCCACATACATCTGTATGTATGAGCTCTAATGGCTTTCTTGCTCTTGTCTCCGACTCCTTTGGAAAACTCATTTTGAATTGCTTTCCAAGTAAACACCCTTCACACACTTGATTTGGATGGTTGATGCAAGGTAATCCTCTCACCATTTGTTTCTTAGAAAGTAGCTCCAAGCCTCCAAAGTTTAGATGCCCAAACCGAAGATGCCAAAGCCATGACTCCTCCTTGTAGCACATCTTGAGACATCGTGCAATGTCATTTTGAATGTTTAGGACAAACATTCTATTGCTTGACATTGGTACTTTTGTGATGAAGTTATTTGCAATATCTCTTAAAGTAAGGTTATTATCCTTTAGTCGAATATCATAACCTTTCTCCAAGAGTTGTCCTAGGCTCAAGATGTTGGTCTTCATGCTTGGAATGTAATAAACATTGGAAATGAATTGATGATCTCCATTCTTCAAGCGGATGAGAATATCACCTTTGCCTTTCACCTCCATCTTCGATTCGTCTCCCAAAGCCACATTGGTTTTCACCGATTCATCAAGCTTCACAAACATGCTTTTGTTACCACACATGTGATTGCTAGCACCACTATCAAGGTACCATCTGCTAACTTCATTTGTCTCATCCTTCTTGTAAGCCATCAATAGCATATCTTCTTCCTTACTCCTTTCTTCAACATAGTTGGACTTCTCTTCAACTCTATTGTTGTTTGGAGTTTTGCATTCAGAATCATAGTGTCCAAACTTTCCGCATCTATAGCATTTGACGTTTGATTTATCGTACCTTGATTTTGCATTTCCCCTTCCACGACCTCTTGATGAGCTCTCTCCTCTTTGGTTAAAGTTGTCTTCATATGGTCTCCAACCTCGTCCATTTACACCACGACCTCTTCCTCTGAAATGACTGCCACCACGTCTTGGATTATTTCGGCTACTTTCTTCTTTGTGATCAATTCTCATCTTGAGAACTTGCTCAACAATATCCTCTTTCTTCTTCCTCTTTTCTTCATAAGCTTGTAGTGATCCAAGAAGTTGCTCCATCGTCATTGTCTCCAAGTCTTTTGTTTCTTCAATTACGGTAACAATGTGCTCAAATTTTGAATCGAGCGATCTAAGAACTTTCTCCATGATTCTCACCTCATCTAACTTCTCACCATTTCTTTTAAGGTTATTAGTAACCATCAAGACTCTTGAGAAGTAATCTGAGATGAGTTCACCTTCCTTCATTGTAATGACTCAAATTCTCCTCGTAAAGTTTGAAGACGTACCTTCTTAACTTGTTCCGCTCCCTTGTAAGAGGTCTGAAGCTTCTCCCATGCTTCTTTAGACGTCTTTACTCCAGCAACCTTCTCAAATGTATCTTCATCTAAACCTTGATAGATTAGACAGAGAGCTTTCTTGTCTCTCTTTCTTGAATCTCTCAAACCATCTCTTTGAGCTTGAGATAAACCGCCATCATTCTCTGGCTCAATGAAGCCTTTCTCAACTATCTCCCATACATCATGTGCTCCTAAGATAGCCATCATCCTTAAACTCCAATTGTCATAGTTGCTCTTTGTGAGCATTGGAACTTGGAAGGAAACACCATTACTTGTCATCTTCAAAATGATCTTGTAGCTCTGATACCACTTTGTTGGAATGAGAAACTTATTAGAAATGGAGAAAGTGTTTAAGTGTTTGAAGAGAAGAGATTTTATGAAGAGGAAACTTCTTTTATTACTTGGATGATTCTTGAAAACTTGGATGATACAAAATGAGAAGAGAGTGGAGGTATTTATAGTCTCCAAAATACAAAATATCTTACATATTTTATCCTTAAATCTAGATAATTCTACTAAAATATCTTGATATTTTTATTCTAATTATCTAGATAATTCTATGAAAATATCTAGATTTTTATCTTAAGGAGGTGGAAGATTTTTCTAGATAAATTCTAGAACTTGGGTCAAATTTGGGCTAACATGATTATTAGATTATTAGCCCAATGATTAACCCAAATCAAGTTTATGTTTCAACACAAGAACGCTCTGAAAAATAGAAAAAAATAAAGGATATAGCAAACACTTTGAGGAGGTGTATATATACGTGACACTGGAATGAAATCGAGAAGGTAGAGCGACACCTCCATTGAAAAAGAGTTAGTGGGAATCGTTGGTGATCTTGATGACGACATTATTGCGACGCTTAAAGAGCATCACGAAGGTGAAGCGTGAGCGTCGCGAGGGTAAGTCATTTCCGGCAATTAGGTTTGTGGCCTTTTTCATCACGAGCCCACATAACTCCTCCATTAAGCTTAGTTGACATGGAAAAATAAAATATTTCTATTGGACGATTTTTTAGTCCGACGTGGACAGCATAAGAAAGCCTTATATTCACCTTTTAGTATAGTACAGATCATCAAGGTAAGAGACATTATTAAGATACACTTAATTATACAGATTTATTGGTAATTTTTTAATTAAGGTTCTTAACAATTAAAAAAATATTAAACTAAAATTTAAACAAAGTTTTTTTAAAAGATAAATTTATTTATAAATTAAAACAAAGTCAAACATAACATTTTAAACATAGATTTTAAAATTAAAACATAAAAACATGAAAATAAAGATAACTAAAATAAAAGATAATAATTTGAAAGCAGCATCGAAGTTGTTGGCTTGATCACGTCCAAATTTACACCATATATGTTCAACCAAATCACATTTCAGTTGTTGATGCGCTTGTTTATCATGAATTCTGATTCAAACACCCATTTGATTGGTGATATTCGTAGGGGAATCTGTTGAATATGTGAGATCGACATGTGAACTTCTGTTGCCTTCTCCTTGATGGAAATCGGAAACATCGTATTGAGTGTGTTTATCTCGTTCGTTTTCTACTATCATATTATGGAGTATAATACATGCTCTCATAATCTTCCCGATCTTGACTTTATCCCAACAAAGTGCAGGATTTTTAACAATGTCAAATCGAGCTTGCAAGACTCCGAAAGCACGTTCGACATCTTTTCTGGCAGCTTCTTGACATTGAGCAAATAAAGTGGCTTTCCGACCTTGTGGTAGTGAAATTGAGTGGATAAAAGTTGCCCATTTTGGATAAATACCATCAATGAGATAATAAGCCATTGAATAAGGATTTCCATTCACCGAGAAATTCACTTCCGGAGCTTGACCATTTATTATATCATCAAAAACGGGTGAGCGATCAAGACCATTGATATCATTTAAAGTACCTGGAGGTCCGAAAACGCATGCCATATCCAGATATCATATGAAGCAACAGCCTCTAAAACGATTGTGGGTTTTCCTAAACCACGAGAATATTGCCCTTTCCAAGCGGTCGGACAATTCTTCCACTCCCAATGCATACAATCAATGCTTTCTATCATCCCGGGAAACCCCCCGAAGCTCTCCAATATGAAGTAGACGTTGAAGATCATCCCGTGTTGGTCTTCTTAGGTACTCATCGCCGAACAAATTTATTATCCCTCCACAAAATTTTCCACACATAATCGAGCAGTTGTTGCACCAAGCCGGAGGTATTCGCCGACTGCATCAAGGGCATAACCATACGCCAACACACGAATAGCTGCTGTACACTTTTGAAGTGAAGAGAGACCAAGAAGTCCTGTAACGTCTTGTGTTTGACGAAAGAATTGAACTTCATTGGAGAGGCGATCAACAATACATATGAACAATGGTTTGTTCATTCTAAATCGTCGTCGGAATAGAACTTCAGGATACGTTGGAGTGTCACAGAAATAATCATTCCATAACCAGAGATGACCTTCTTCACGGTTTCTTTCAATATATTCTCGTTTTTTTCTTGGTCTCCTTCGATCTTCTTGATGGCCATAAATATTGCATAACTTTTCAAAAGCTTGATCGATACGTTGATCTAAATACTCATCAAAAGTTTCATCAAACGAATCCTCGAAAGTATCTTGAGATGAAGATGCCATGAAATGATAATTCAATAAGAGATAAAAAGAGAGAATTGTATGAGATTCTTGGTTTGAAGATGAACACAATAGAAAAGATGAATTGTTTGAGATTCTTTTACATTCTTTCAAATGTTGTTATTGAAAGAGAGTGAAGAGAATGGTGAGAATACAGAGATATTTAAAGACATTCCTTAAAGATAGAATACAACTCTCGTGACCTCCTGCCAAAAGTGAATGATCCACCCGTGAAAGAAGAATACAAAGACAAGAAGACAAAGACAAAGAATGAACAACAACTCTCGTGACCTCTAGCTTTGACAACAAGACAAAGACAACAACTCTCGTGACCTCCTGCCATGTACAGCCCGTGACCTCCTGCAAGATGAAGAAGAAACATTGTAACCAGCAAGATGAAGAAAAAACATTTAACAAACATTTTACATAAAGCATTATAAACCGAGAAAAATTGTAACCAGCAAGATGAAGAAGAAACATTTAACAAACATTTTACATAAAGCATAACAAGTACATTAAAATAGACAACAGCTCATTAAGTAGACATAATTAGCATAACAAAGGAACTTAAACAACTACACTTATAGTTAGACAAATTAGCATAATTAGCTTCTGGTTTTTAAACTAACTAGGTAGATAACAGCTCATTAATTAGCTTCTCCTTAAGTGCTTCTTCAGTCTCAGTTAAAGGTTCTTTTTTTGCCACGAATTTTTCAAGAAGATTCATCTTGCTCAATTTTTCCTTCATCACGAAATCTTTCTCTCTAATAGACCACAAGTTCTGAAGCTCATTGATGGCATTCTCCGCTGTCAATGTCTTCTTCCCGCCAGCCTTTGCGGCCTTAACACCCAGAGGACGCTTGTTCTCAGTAGCTTGAGAGCTTGACGAATCTGCACCTTCATCACACTTCCTCTTCTTAGCCATCCCTTTGTTTTTAGCCGTAGCAAGCTCACACCACTTCTGGTCGTTCCGGAGCTCCTTCCAAGCGTGTTCCAGTGTGAATTTCTTTTTATAGTTGTTGTAGAAAATCTGATGAGCTAGTTTCAGAACATCGTTATCATTTTGCCCGCTAGTCTTCTCTCTGCTTGCAGCTTCGAAGGTTCCACAGAACGTACACACAAAATCATTGATCTTGTGCCATCATTGCTTGCAATGAGCACCCTCCCTATGCTCGCAACCAGCAACTTTAGGGCTTGCGGCAAAGTACGCAGCTACTCTTGTCCATAAAGTGTTTGATTTTTTCTCGTTGTTGACGACTGGATCTTTACTTGTGTTTAACCATGCACTGATGAGGACAATATCATCCGTTGGAGTCCACTTATGTCGTTCTCTATGCTCAGAAGCAGTCTCTCCAACATCTTCGGTTTGTTGACTGTTTTGAAACATGGGTTGGGAAGAAGAAAGAGGACACTGTCTTCATAGTGTTCAAAGCATATGTTTTGTTGATTCTGAAGTAGTTCAACAAATTTTGAACCATGGGTAGATGGATAAGAAGACATATCCGAAGTAAGCTCAAGGAAGTGAGTGAGGTGAGAAAGAATGAAGAGAAGAGAAGGCACACGGTTTATGTAAGGAAGAGAAGGATCAACGCATTGATCACAACAAACAATAACTGAGAAGACATATATCTACATATAACACCATTCATTTCAATCCAGCCATAATTGTATTTATTACCTAAACCTACCATTAACTCACACTAACCATTATCACATGTATTTATTACCTAACCTATATCACAAACCATCAATCACCAAGCATTAAAACCATTAACCTATATCCTCGATCATGTCTAAAACTAATTCAAACAATTGCATCATATCTAAAACTTATCAAAAACAATTGCATCATATCTAAAACCATCAACCAATACAAAAGATTAAAGAGAAAGGTTACCTTTATGAACAAGAACTTGGGGTTCTCTCTGACAAAGATCCGATTGTTTATCCTCCATCATGCCTCTTTCTCAATCCCTCGCAAGACACAATAACAGACAAGAGTAAATATCAACAATTGGTGTCAATGAATTTGAATCAACAAGAGTCTGATTCAACAAAGCAAAATTCAGGTCAAACAACAATTATAATCAACAGCAATCTCATCATAACTCACAAACCAGCAAGAGAGAAAAAAAAAACGGATTGAACTTCTTAAGATTCACAAGTAAAGCGCAAATCAAACACATGCATGAATGAAATATGAAGTTATTACAAGAAATAAACTCATCTTTACCTTTCCAGTCACCGTTCTCCTTCGTCTCTTGGAGCCCCCACGACAGAGATCTCGCCGTTATCTTTAGAGGAGGAGAGCAAACGGTAGAGGGGACACCGTTTGACTTCGCCGACAAGAGCCACCGCGAGAGAGACCGATTCGTTGACGAGGAAACCAGTGTCGATCGATTTCGTCTTTGCTCGCCTATGAGAGGAGAGAAGGATGAGAGAATGAAGAGAGTGTTAGAAAATGCTAAGAATAGCTAACAACATGAACTCACTCTTCAAGAATGGAAGAGACAATCAACTTGTGATTGAATCCTCTTAACAAAACACTCTACACACCATCAGAATCTAAAGAGATAAAGTGGCTGTGAGAGTGATACAATAACTATAATTAAACTCTCTAGTATGAATCCATCCTTGTGAAGTAACACAACACTTATAGTTTGTTTACTTAATACTACAAGGAGATAGGATCAGTAAGCTAGAGTAAGAGAAGAATAAGAAGAGTTTAGAGGTGATTTTAGAGTAGAATGGGCAAGCAATGATCTGGCATTAGGCAGATCCTAAATCTTGTATCACAACCTCTCTACATTGTGAAGAACATGAAGAACACTTAGTAAAGAGATGGAGATACAAGAATTTGTATAAGCTTGTCTCTTATTTCTTATATTTGATTACAAAGGAGAGCCACTCTATATATAGAGTTTAAACTTGCATGAAAGGAGACAAGGAAACAAGACAAGGGGACAAAAACATCATAATTAGGTTTTGGAATAGGAGACTCCACTCCCAACAACTCTAATTTGAATTTGAACTTGTAGATCCACATTTGAACTTCAAATCCCCTTCTAGAAGCCTTCTTAGGCGTGCTTAGGTTGAGCTGAGAAAGCCTCTCAGCTCCCTTGCCTTCCAAGCCACTCTAGATGCAAATCACTCTTTCTAGAGCGGGTGACCCACCTGGGTACAACAACCCGCTCTAGGCCACAGCGGGTGACACACCTAGATACACCTGCCCGCTCTGGTTGCAACTCTAATATCAGAAGTTCCGAGTGGGTGCACCACCTGGATACACTTGTCCGCTCCAGGACACAGCGGGTGCACCACCTAGGTACAACAACCCGCTCCAGGCACACAGCAGAACACCTGTAACTTGTAATCGGTGTAACTTCCACACCATAACTCCTTTTGGACTGATTCCAATTCGACGCGAGCCCTTGATGAGGGTAGAATGTAGGCCAATTTGTTTCATGGTCAAATTCTTCATGGTTAGGAAGATATACCTCTTTTTCTGAGACATGCCAGTGTGAACTCCATCACTAGCATTTTTCTTCTTCATTCTAATACTCCCCCTCAAGCTTGACCATAGGAAATCCTTGGGCAAGTTTGGAACTGAGAGCATTCTTCTTCTTCATTCTAATAGAGAGAAAGAAGGAAAGGAGAAAACGATTTGAGACAGAAAGAACCACCTCTCCTCTCTCCAATGAGATTCAGCCGCGTGGCAGTAAGAGGCGTGCCTTCGGCACTTAAATTAGGCGACGTGCCTTAAGCTTTACTCCCTCTTTTCCTTTTTTTTTAATTAATTAACCTAAGCAACGTCATTAAGATATGCCTATAAACATGCTTTTAGAAGAGGGTGTTTAGGACAGCATCAACGCAGCATCTTCATGCGACGCTTAGCCAATAAAAACGTGTACGAGTCCCACTAAGCTCCAACAACTGGTGCTTGTGACATTTGTTTAAGCGTTGATTTTTGTGTTATTCGCGAGTCCCACTGACACGTGGCGATCTGCTATTGGTCTCTTAATTTTTTTTTGAAAAAAATAATAAAAATAAAAAATAAAAAAAATAAGTACCCGAGAAGGGTGCTGCATTAATGTTGCTCTTATGTTGCCTAATTAAGTACCCGTGCTTACACTATTCATAACATGTGGCGACACGCGATTAGTTCAGTTTTTTATTATTTTCAAATCAGAAAAAACAAAAAAAAAATATTTAAGCAGCCCTAATGGTGTTAGGATTAATGGTGCTCTACTGTGCAACGTATTCTTCCTCTTGTGTGGCCCTTGAACATTGCCACGTCCCACGTGTATGGTTTTCTGGCGTCAAATGCTCCTTGCTTCCTTGCGAAGAGTAACGTTATCGACATGATATTGATAGTGTTCATTAGTTATGTATTAATTGACATGATATTGATAGTGTTCATTAGTTATGTATTAATTGACATGATAGTGATGTTTATTGTTTAGACGAAATGAAAGATTTTTTTGATTTTCGAGCGGATCTTGTATTATGATTCTTGCACAGATTGTTATGAAACTGATCCATTGCATGCGTTGAATTTGTTTTATGCAAGACATTATTACTTCGAAAGAATTTCAAGACACATATACTCGTGTTTACCTAATTACTTTTAGTTAAAAATGGTTATCTTAAATAAGCTTCTAGGCAAAAAGGGAACAATCATATTTGACAAAAAGGGACAATAAAGGCAGACAATTTTCGTACACTCGAAGACATGTTAGCAACATATACTACTAGCAACGTAGTAGTATATGAAGGAATCTCGGCTGAAGTGTCCGTTATCACGAATTCGAGCTCCGGCCATAACGGATTTAACATGGTTTTCGTTTGGTCTCCTAGATCTTCTTCGCCAATTCTGGTTAGACGCGGCGGAAAAATAAGACTAAGTGAAAAGTCCGGATATCTGGATTATAAAAAAAAACATATACTACTAGCTTGATTTAGACCACTGTTTAATGAGAATCCAATATTAAATACCAAGATAGCATAAGAATGTCATCATACAAATTAAATCCTTGCATAATTGACGTTGACGAACTAAGTTGACAATTTAAAAAACCACGTGCAAGCCCTTGGGGCCATATTAGACTACGAAAAAGGGATCTAAAATAAGTAGTTACACTAGTAAAAATTAGGGCCACAGCTACGTTTAATTTAGTTGCTTCGTTCGGTTGACCAATAGTTACATGATATATATAAGCAAATGATTGAATTTTTAATTTGGAATTTAATGTTAAAATAAAACTAAATTTAAATTTTGATTTTTTACTTTATTTTTCATTTCCAATCACAAAACTAAATTTCACATGGAAATACTATTTTATATAATTAACTTTTAATTATAGTAATTTTATAAAAATCAATTTCTTATAATTAATTATTATATTTTAAACATAAAATGAAATTGATAAATGAACAATGTCTTAACTTTGTATTATGATTTAATGATTTTATCGCATTTATCTTTTACATTTGTTTGTTAGAATTTTGGTTAAATTCTGTTTTCAATTTTATTTAAAATTTATATAAGTAATTTATTTATTATATGTAAATAGAATTTCACAATACTAAAAAAGAAAAAAATTACCAAATACAATGATATATTTATTTCTAATTATAAATTTAAACTAGTAATTAATTCTAATTTAACTATATTATTACATAAAATAAAATTTATATTTTAATATTTTGTGTGATAAATAATTTTATAATATATTTGGTGCAACACTATTCATAAAATACCAAATTAAGTGATAGTTCTTAGTAGTTATATTAGAGATAAAACAATACCAAATTATTTTGTGAGTCCTATTAGAATTGATCTAAAAAAAATCTTATTGATTCATAACGCCACATTATATATATATACATTTATATTTATGTGGAATCTACATGAAAGCATGATGTTTATGTGGAAGCAAAACTAAAACACAAACAAAACTATGGAAAGATACACAGCTAGCTGTTGGCATGGGGTGTGAATAAAAATTCAACAGTTAAATCACTATAATAAGTAGGAAAATTAGCCAAAAATGACTCAAAACTTGATTTCAAATGCAAAAGTAAAGTCAAACTTGAATCAAATGCAAAAGTAATCTAAATGGCTATTGAAATTACAACCAACCCCTTGTGAACAAACAAAAAAATCAAATTTTGTTTTACGTTTCTAACCCCCGCAAGTCTTCTGTCCAGACGACTTTCAAGTAAGTCTTCTGGAATACTTACTTGAAAGTTTTCTAATATAGTTCTTCTTAAAAACAATTTAAAATTTTTGTAAAAAAATATTTTGATCAGAAAAAATTGAAATCATATAATTAACATATGTTTTAAGATATATAAATTAATATAAACAAAAGTTAATTGTTTTCAACATAGATGAGTGAAATTAAGGAGTCATGATATTCTTTAGTTTAGGTTTTGCCAACATATGTTATAGTATTGTATGTGTTCTTAGAGTTAGATTTTGGAAACATAAATGTTTTTTTGAAAAATTTAAAATTTACCTAAGTGTGCTTATTTCTGTGTATAGCAAACACTATTTAAGTATAATTTGATTTTATAACATGGTTAGTTAGTTAATTTAGTTTAAGGTTTTAATTTGGGGTCTGGAATACTTACCAGTAAGTTGTCTAAGTCTTCCAGACGACTTACAAGTAAGTCATCTATCTTCTGGACAACTTACAAGTAAGTCGTCTATCTTCTCGACAACTTACATGTAAGTTGTCCTAATATTCCCGCTTAAATATTTTAGTTTCCCGCTAAAAATATTTTGGTTTCCCGCTAAATATATTAAGTCTTCTGGACGACTTACAAGTAAGTCGTCTATCTTCTAGACGACTTACATGTAAGTCGTCGATTCTTCTCGACGACTTACAAGTAAGTCTTCTATCTGGACGACTTACTGGTAAGTTGCCTGGACTACTTACTGGTAAGTTGTCTGGATGACTTAATGGTAAGTTGTCTGGATGACTTACAAATAAGTTGTCTAGACGACTTACAAGTAAGTTGTCTGGACGACTTACTGGTAAGTTGTCTGGAAGACTAAACCAGTAAGTCGTCCAAACATGTCATTTTTGCAATTGACTTTTAAATGGGACGACTTACAAGTAAGTCGTCAATTGCAAAAATGACCTGTTTGGACAACTTACTAGTAAGTCTTCTAGACAACTTACTTGTAAGTCGTCTGTTTGACCAGAAGACTTACAGGTAAGTCTTCTACATCCAGACGACTTACAGGTAAGTCTTCTACATCCAGACGACTTACATGTAAGTCTTCTACGAACAGATCTGGAAAAATTTCAATTTCATACCATAAACTAGTGAGATGACTTCCTTAGTACATAGAGTCTCACTACAAGAAAACAGGTGATTTGCGACCACAAATTGCGACTGTTCACGTAGTCTGTAAATATTACGACTATTTAATGACTGATAGCCGAATGATTTGCGACCAAAAGAATCAGTCGGATATCAGTCGCGGATTTGCCACTACTAATATCAGTCGGCAAGTAGTCGTTAATTTACGACTGAATAGCGACTTTGTGATTGTCGGAAACATTTAGTCGTAACATAGTTGGTAAATGAGCGACTATTTAGCGATTGGTTTGCGTGGTCATAAAAGTAGTCGCTAATTAGCCGTGAAAATCCGGTACACTCCACGTGATTAATTTTTTTTACTATTGTACCTAATTTTTGATATTGCAGTCGCTATTTGGTCGGTAATGAGTCGTCGGTCAAAACAAGCCACCGTTTAAATTCTTTAATATGAACAGTGTTTTTCATCTATAAATACAACCAAATTTCACTCATTTACTCATCCAAAAACACTTCACCTTCTCTAAATTATTTCTAAATCGCTCTATTCCAATCAAGAAAATATTTCGATTGTTTTTGATTTTATTTGCTATTATTACTTTTTCTTCTATGTATTTGATTTATGTTGGAGGAATTTCGGATGAGAATTTTGGCTTTAATGTTTATTTAAGTTTCTATTCATTACTCTTCCTTATAATATCTTGCATGATCAATGTAAACGGTTCTTTTTAAAATTAATAATATTCTAATAAAATTTATTAACTTTGTGTTTAGAAAATCAAAACGGCAAACATTTGGAAACTTCAGTTCCCGGCTCTCAAAATTACCGGTCAAATAAATCACAAGCATAAAAAAAAAATTAACCAAAATATATTTACTATACACTACAAGAATCTTTATTGTACGTACACACAAACCATTTTACCCTAAATCTAATTCCCTAAACCCTAAATAAGCTTTTAAATCTTCAATGGTAAAAAATGTGATATAGACCCTAAACCCTTAATACAAATATTAAACCCTAAACTATATTGTGATGAAAATATTTGGTTAGTAAATTATAGTTGGTTAGAAATTAATAGTAGATTATTAAAATAATGGAGTTTAAAGGTCTTGATTTAGGGTTTAAAACATGTTTAGGGTTTAGAGAATTAGCGACTGATTAGCGACTAATTATTTAATCCAATATTTTTAGCCCTAAATAAGTTTTTAAACCCTAAAACAAAACCTTAAACTCCATTATTTTTATAGTTTAACTTTAAATCTAAAATTTAAAGTCAAAATTTAATTATTTTCAAATTTTAACTTCAAATCATAAATCAAAACCCCAAATATTATACTACAAACCTTAAACTCTAAAAATAAACCCTATACCCCAAATCATAAATCTAAACATACTAAATCTTAAACATAAAGCACAAATATAATCTTTTAAAAAATATATATAGTCACTATAATATAAGATAAGATTCTTAGATAACATCACACATTGCACATAGTTAACACATTGCACATAGTTAAGTTGGGAATAGAGTTTAGGGGTTATAATTAAGAATATGAAATATCTAGATTTAGGGGTTACAATTTATAGTTTTATGGTTAATAATATAGATTTAGGTTTATATTATCTTATATAAATGAAAATTAAGTTAATATTATTGTCAAAATAGTATAGGATTAATAGTGACAAAATATTAAATAACTATAAAATGAAAAAAAAAACAATATAACGACTAAATTGTGACTATGTATCTATGATCACAAATAAGTTGTACAAATGTAGCGACTGAATAGGGACTGATGTGTGATTAAATTAAATAATAATTAAATATTGCGGTCATAAGGTGTAGCTAATTAGTCGCTAAATACCGGTACAAAGCACGTGCTTAACGTTTTATGGTTGTTGTACCAAACTTTCTCCTAGAAGTCGGTAATTAGTCGCAAATCAGCCATAAATTTTGTTATATAAGCAAAATGAATATTTCCAGTCATTTCTACTCATCGATGGTAGAAAAACAAAATTTTAAAAAGAAAAATATTGTTTAAAGTGTTACAATGTCGAGAAATTACAACTATTCCAATTTTCGAGAGTGGATGTACAAGAGGATCGATGAAGTGACGGGAAATTTCTCAGAAGAGTTCATAGCAGGAGTGGATCAATTCATGGCATTTGCAAATAGCCAGCCTATCACGCAGAGCAATAAGGGTAAATTTTTCTGTCGATGTAGTGTTTGCGAGAATGATAAATTTCTCCCTGGGCCAAAAATTTGGAACCATATATATAGTAGAGGATTTATGCGAGACTATTATGTTTGGTATAAGCATGGAGAAGAAATTGATATGGCATTAGGAACAAGTCATGTTGACTCGACACATTTAAGCGGTATTGAAAAAGTTGGTAATTATGAAGATAGATCTCTGGATATGGTAAATGATGCATTTCGTGATAATGTGAGTTCTGATAATTATCACCATGATGGTAGTTACCAGAATGTAGTAGACCCGATATGCAACCATTCAAAAAAGTTTTACGATTTGTTAGAAGGAGCAAAGAATCTCTTGTATGATGGTTGTCATGAAGGTCACTCGCAGTTATCCTTAGCTGCGCGAGTTTTGCAAATTAAAGCAGACTATAATATGAGTGAAAAGTGTGTAGATTCGGTGTGACAAATGTTGAATGACTATTTACCAGATGGAAACATGGCAACTGAATCACACTACGAGATAGAAAAGTTGATGCGCAATTTAGGACTCCCATATTATACAATTGATGTTTGTATCAGCAATTGTATGATATTTTGGAAAGAAGATGAAATGTGGAAAAAGTGTCAGTTTTGTGATGCAGAAAGATGGAAGCCTAAGGACAAAAGACGTAGAACCAAAGTACCATATAGTCGTATGTGGTATCTACCTATAGTTGATAGGTTGAAGAGAATGTATCAGAGCAAGAAGACTGCAGCGGCAATGAGATGGCATGCTGAGCACCAAGAAAAAAAGGGAGAAATGTGTCATCCATCTGATTTGGCAGAGTGGAAACATTTTCAAGAAATACATCCCCGGTTTGCCGAAGAACCGCGTAACGTTTATCTTAGATTATGTACAGATGGATTTAATCCATTTGGGATGTCTCATAATCATTCGTCGTGGCCTGTGATCTTGACTTCGTATAATCTTCCTCCGAATATGTGCATGAAAACAGAGTACATGTTTCTTACAATTCTAAATTCTGGGCCAAATCATCCACGAGCTAGTCTTGATATCTTTCTTAAACCTCTGATTGCGGAGTTAAAAGAATTGTGGTCAACTGGAGTTGAAGCATAAGATGTGTCCTTGAATCAAAATTTTAATCTAAAAGCCATGCTTTTGTGGACGATAAGTGACTTTCCGGCATATGGCATGCTATCAAGATGGATGACGCATGGTAAATTGGCATGTCCAGTTTGCATGGAAGATACAAAGGCTTTTTATCTGCCTAATGGAAGGAAGACATGTTGGTTTGATTGTCACCGAAGATTTCTTCCTCATGATCATCCACTGAGGAAGAATAGAAAGGAATTTTTGAAGGGAAAACACGCCTTAAAGGAATTTCCACCTGATTCTTTGACTGGTGAGCAAGTTTATTGTGAGCGGTTAAACGGTGTCAATCCACCAAAAACATCTATATGCGGTGGAAATGGTCATTAAAAGAAGAAGCCTGGCTATGGAAAGTACCATAACTGGCACAAGGAAAGCATATTTTGGGAGTTGCCATACTGGAGGGACCTAATTCTCCGACATAATCTTGATGTGATGCATATAGAGAAGAATTTTTTTGACAACATCATGAATACTCTTATGAATGTGAAGGGTAAATCGAAAGATACAATCAAGTCAAGATTGGATATGGCATTATTCTGTGATCGGCTACACTTACATGTTGATCGTAATGGTCACGCTCCATTTCCTCCCTACACATTGGATGAAGCCGGGGAAAAAAGTTTATTGGAATGTGTTAAACATGCAGTTCGATTTCCTGACGGTTATGCTTCAGATTTGGCTAGTTGTGTTGATATTGAGAACAACAAGTTCTCTGGCATGAAGAGTCATGACTGCCATGTTTTTATGGAGAGGCTACTTCCATTTATCTTTTCAGAACTGCTAGACCAAAACGTTCATCTTGCGTTATCAGGTGCTAATTTTTTGTTATAATTTTATATATGGAATGATACAACTTCATTAATGATTTTCAACATCATTTTTACAATTTTGTAGGTGTTGGATTATTTTTCCGTGACCTTTGATCTAGAACTTTGCAGAAAGATCGTGTCCAAATTCTAAAACAAAACATTGTTTTGATCATCTGTAATTTAGACAAGATCTTTCCACCATCATTTTTGACGTAATGGAGCATCTCCCTATACATCTTCCTTATGAAGCTGAACTAGGAGGACCTGTCAATTATAGATAGATGTATATTTAGGAAAGAAATTTCAAAAAGTTGAAATCAAAAGCAAAGAACAAAAGATTTGCTGCCGGATCGATTGTTGAATCATATATCAATGAGGAGATAGCTTACTTCTCTGAGCACTACTTTGCTGATAATATACAAACAAAGTCAAGGTAAACACATTCATTATTCCTCAGATTCATTATTTTTATTGTGTACTCATATTTTGTAATTCTATGTAATATGGATCTTTATATTTGTGCAGGTTAACAAGATTTGATGAAGGTGAAGTTCCTATTTATCATGTCCCTGGAGTACCTGATATTTTTACTCATGTAGGTCGTCCAAGTGGGGAAATGCAAGAAATTTGGCTTTCCGAGAAAGACTATGAATGTGCACATTCTTATGTATTGCGAAATTGTGATTATTTTCAGCCATTTGAGAGGTATAATTTGGTAATTATCATATTCCGCTTCTGTATATTGCACTATAATTTTTTATACTAATTTGTTGTGGTGATCTAATATAGGATGTTTGAAGATTACCTAACTGCAAAATACCTAGACCTCTCCGAGAAAGAACTCTCAGCAAAGAGAGCTGACGAATATCACATATGGGTGAAAGATTATGTATGTCTGAGCAACAATACTATGTACCTAATTATGTCTATAACTATATATATATATATATATATATTGATATTTTATATATTTGCAGGTTAGTTACTGGAGCAATACATATGAGTTTCCTGTGTGGGTTAAAGATATTGCGAATGGACCAGTGAATAAGACCAAAACCTGACCCATCTACTTCACTAGAGGTTTTTTATTTCATACGCATAAACATGGGGAGGGACGAAAGACTTGTAATTATGGCGTATGTGTTAAAGGAGAGTGTTACACAAATGCATCAGATGAAGCTGATTACTATGGGATCGTAACTGATATCATTCAAATTGAGTATGAGGGGCCGATAAATTTGAAAATCACACTTTTCAAGTGTAAGTGGTATGATCCTGTGATTGGTAAAGGTACTCGGAGGAGAAATGGTGGCATCGTGGACGTTCTTTCATCTAGGAAATACTATAAGTACGAACCATTTATTCTAGGTACGTATTATTTATACATATTAATTACCATATACTAGATATGTATTCTTATTTTTTTATTATATGTTATTTAACAGCATCTCAAGCACATCAAGTTTGTTATATCCCGTATCCGTACACAAAGAAACCAAAGCAGTCGTGGTACAATGTTTTATAAGTGAATCCGAGAGGAATAATTTCAGGCGAATATGAAGACAAAGAACCGGCACCATTGCAACAAGACAATGACAATGCTGTCTTGATGACTACAATTGAAGATCTACTAGTCGATCATTCGGTACATGCTCGACGAGAACCAATAAATCTTGATATTGATGTGGAAGATGCAGAACCGGAAGATGAATTCCAATGTTATCTATCTTCGTCTTCTGATGATGATGGCGAAGATGGAGAAACACCATATTAAAATGTTTTATCATAAATTGTCAAGCTGTATCCCTAAACTTATGTTGTTTACTTTCTTATAATGTGTTGGTATAATGAATAATATTATGTTGTTTGATTTCTAATAATGTTGTTATATTGTTAAGTAATACTAGGTGTTTTGTTAGAAAGTGGTATATTTTAATTAGCTAATTATTAAATAATAATACTTTATAAAGATAAAAGTCTAATAAAATTTAGGTACAAAAGATATCATCCAATTAATAATTTGTAATCATTTATTTATGTTTCATGTCGAAATAATTTTCTATACTTATATATAATATTAAATAATTGAAATTGGTTATTCATTTGTATAAATAAAATTATTTAATAATTTTTATAATTATTAGACTTATTAAACAGTAACTTAATTATAAATAAATTTTCATTAATAAAATATATTATATTAATTGAAAAAAGAAAAGGCCATTCAAATTTCATAATTTAAATTATATACAATAAATTTTATAAATAATTTCCATGTTTTAATTTTAAATATTGTATAATTTAGAGTTATTTTATGATTTATAATTTAGTATAATATAATATTCTTAAAATATATAAGAATTAAAACATGTTAATGTATTTTCTATTATTAAATAATAATAATTATATTTTAATAGTAGCTTTAACATGTTTTTATTTCTATTTTTGTTGTATTATTTTAAAATAATGCATTACTTATTTCTTAAAATTTTAAAAAAACTCCAGCAAAACCAAAAACCAAAAACTAAAATCTAAAACCAAAATCTAAAAACTAAAAACTAAAAACTAGTGCAAACAATCATCACCTGAATGGGTGATTTTAGATTTTGGTTTTTGTTTTTGGGATTAAAATAAATTATTAATAACTAAATATTTCTTATTAAAACAATAAAAAGTATCATTAGTATCACTAAAAGTAAATAAAACTCATAAGACTTTATATTTTAATAAATAAAAAACTAAAATATTATAAAACTAATTGATGAGGTTTGAAAGAAGATCAGTGAGCTCTCTTTAATGAGCAAGTTTCTGGCAGCAACTGATCCATGATTAAGATCATTTCTTTAGTTTTCTCATCGGAACTAAAATGTTTGACAACATAATTTGGATATCATTAATACTTAATGGTCATTTCATATTTAGCTTAGTACTTTAATACTATAACATACTGTTCAAATATTATTGAAAATGAGGGAGAATTAATCATTCCAACTATTTTTTTAGCAATTAGTTTTTTTTTTTAAAAAAGATTTTGTTCAAACTGTTTAGGCAAGTAGTCTTGAAATAAAAACTCTGTAAAAAAAAAAAGCATTCCCCCTTACCGCATTTATACCAATGTTTAAGAAAGTGCTAAGCGGATGTTACGCATTTTATAGAAGATCATTGTTTATGCAGGTATCTAAACCATTTTTAAGACCTAGACCAATTCTTAAAAAGTTAATTTAGAAAATTATTTTGTTTAAATCCGATTTACCGCCTATGCGCCACTTACCCCGAATTTTAGAACACCATACGAATTAGGTTTTACTTCAAATCTTATATTGATTTTATTGGCGCTAGGTGTATAAAAAGTGTTCAAAAAACAAAAGGTGTATAACAGTATAAGAAGTAAATTATATTAGTCACATACAAACTTATATAGTGTCCTAGATAACGTATAACGTTTGGCCCATCTTGTGTTCTGACTCATTTTCTTGCTGCTGTTCTTTTCTTGTTTGGTAGACTGAGGAAATGTGTAGTTTCATGGTCACAACTCGCAAGACGTCAAAACCCAACTGCAATACTACTACTTCATTCAGCACTGTATGGTCTTTTTCCAAAGTCATTAAATCAATGAAAAAGAAAGCCAAAGAGGCAAAGAAGACCGAAGAACCTTTTTTTTAGCAACTTTGAGAAATTATTGCTATAATGCTATTCACACCACATCTCCATTACTTTTTTTGACTTCTCTTGCATTGCTTTCATTTCAAAACCACAAAAGGATTAACTTTTTAATAACTTTAGTAAATGAGATTTTACCCACTGCGTTTACTTTCTTATAATGTGTTGGTATAATGAATAATATTATGTTGTTTGATTTCTAATAATGTTGTTAGTATCACTCGCAAGACGTCAGAACCCAATCTTGTGTTAGTATCACTAAAAGTAAATCAACACCAACACCTCTCACCCTCTCACTCTCTGTCGACACCAAGCTCTCACCCTCTCTCAACCCCCCTAATTCGAATCTCTCTCTATTGTCTCCCAATTCTCAATTGCCAAACCCTAATTCTAGTCTCAATCACCAAACCCTCATCTCACTTCGTCTGCAATCTTCTGGAAATGGAATCGAGAAAGAAGAAGAAACAAAAACAGTCTCCCCTTCCCTCCCAATATCAGTTTGTTCCTACGACGTCAGCTCCTCCTCCTATCCCCAACCCGGCGTGAGTGAGTGACTACCCACCTCCGTCTCAGCTCTTCCAAAACACACACCCCCAAGTTCAAGCTACTTCAGGTCCTCTTCCTCAACCATCTCCAGCGCCACAACCTAGACGGTCTGAAACTTTAGCGACAGGAAATTCTCCAAGCAGTTCTCAGGCTCAAGACTGTGCGAGTACAGATGATACAGAAGGTGTGGAACCAACTCTCTCTGATGAGCAGTTGAGTGTTCTCAACTCACTGCTATCCAAGGCAGGCCGGGGTCTCTACATGCCAACCCTTTCTCCGATTTCAGAGCCATGGTAAATAAGTTTTGTATCTGAGTCTTTAAGTGTTACATTTTTTAAAAAAAATTTGACTTGTGAATTTGGGTTTGAGTGATTGTTGTTGTTATTAAGGCATATTTGACTCACTGTTTCTTAAAAATTTGTTTGAGGCTTCCTTGTTTAGCTCAGTCTTTTTAAAAAGATAATTGACTTGTGAATGCTTGAATAATATATGATGCTTGGCTCACTGTTTTATTTAATTAACTTGATGCTTGCTTTGTTTTAATTGATATTGTCAGTCACTGGTTACCAGACTTGCCTTGTTTTGTTTGGTTAGTTTTAATTGATGATAATGTCAGTCTTACTATACGAGGAGTGTATGATGAGGCTTGCTTGTTCCATTAGTCACTGCTTTTTTAATTCACTAAGGGCGTTGCTTTGTTTGGGTACTCACTGGTTTATTACTTATGTTTCATTTTATAATATATTCATTATTTTTGTTTTTTGTTTTGAGGTTTGGCCGTGACAAAGGGAAGTTGACCAGGAAGATCACAAAGATTTTTACAAATAAGTTTGATGCTGCTTATTACAGTTGGAGTGTTGTGCCTCAGACCAGAAAAGAGAGATTCTCTATAGAATATGCAGTTAAGTCTTTTTTCTATATTTAATCTAAACTGTTGTTTAATTTGATTTTTAACATCAACTTTCTATGTCTTTTGTAGAAAACTCATACTTGGGATCAAAAATACACTGGTGTGGTTCAAGAGAAGTTTAATAAGATATGTCAGCGACGTATGAAGGATATGGTTAGTGGTTGTAGGACTTCTCGAGTGCGACCAACCTGGATCCATGATACTTTGTGGAAAGAAATGACGGCGTATTGGGACACTCCTGCAGCCCAAAGTAAGAGTGAGACAGCATCTGAGTCTCGGATGTCTGACCGGAACGGTCTTGGTCCTCACACGAACAACTCCGGTCAGAAGTCTTTCCAACAAATTGAACATGAAATGGTAAGTTGCTTTTCGCGCCAATCATACAAGTTAAATTTTAATTTGTCTCTCTAACCTTAACTTTGTTTTTTACCATTTTAGGTTGAGGAATTGGGCAGGCCAGTTAGTCTTGGTGAAGTTTTCATCAAGACACATACAAAAAAAAAATGGAACCTTTGTCGATAAGAAAGCCCAGCAGGTTGCAGAGGCATATCAGAAGAACAAAGAAGCCAAGTTGGCTGCCCTTGAGGGTGAAAACTCACAGATTTCAGATGGTAGTTCCAATGATCCACAACTGTCCTTAGATGAGGATAACGAGATATTCCTATTGGTAAATTGTTTCTTTTGTTTTCTGGTGTTTTCTTTATACTTGATACTCTTTTATTTTCTGGTTTATTCTTTATACTTGATACTTTTGTCTTCCGCGTTGTAGTAACAATTTGATTTGTTGTTGTAGTCTACTTTCACAAATGAAAGAGGAGAACACTATGGCATTGGAAGCCTCCGGGAAACTCTCGTTAATGGGAAACGGAAGTTTAGTGAATGCTCTTCTTCTGCATTCCTAGACTTGAAGAAGCAGCTTGAAGAAGCTCACCGCAAAATAGAGGAGCAGGCTGCTTCTAATGCAGCACAGGCAGCTTGTATTGCGGAGCAGGGTGCTTGTATTGCAGATCAATCAAAGAAGATTAGTGAGCTCTCTTTAATGAGCAAGTTTCTGGCAGCAACTGATCCAAGATTTCAACAGTTCATGGCTGCTAATACCACCACCTGATGTTGTTTATTATTGTTTGTAGCTCTTTGACATGAAACTTATGACCTACTTATTAGTGTTTTCAAATTAAGTAGGGTTATCTGTTTTACATTTTAATTAATAATAATAGCGTAGTTTTTTATATAGCATACACACCAAAAATTGATAAAATTAAAAACAAAATCTAAAACGTCAAATTGGATTTGCCGACTGATTACCAACTCCAAATTTACCGACTGATTACCGACTCCATATTTACCGACTGATTACAGACTCCAACTTTGCCGACTGATTACCGACTCCAAATTTACCGACTGATTACCGACTCCATATTTACCGACTGATTACCGACTCTAACTTTACCGACTGATTACCGACTCCAAATTTACCGACTGAATACCGACTCCAAATTTACCTACTGAATACCGACTCCCACGTTACCGACTGAACACCGACTCCAAAATTTACCGACTGAATACCGACTGATTACCGACTCAACCTTTACCGACTGTCTAGTGACTACTAGCCACCGACAATATGGCGACTACAGGGCAAGTCGTAGAAAAGACATGCAAGAGTCACCGTTTAGTCGTAATATTTTACGACTGTTACGAGACTAATTGTCGACTGCTCTCATCGCTCGTAAATCAGTCGCTAATCAATTGGTAATTAGCGACTAATTAGCGACTATAATGATTAGCAACGCGTTAATTTACGACCACATTGAACAGTCGCTAGTTAGCGACTGATTACCTACTAATTCCGTAGTCGGGAACAGCTTGTTTTCTTGTAGTGTCTTCTTCAACCACCCAGAACCTCAAACAAAAGTAACCCACCAAGAATAGTATGCTTGAATGTCTCTATCAACCATAAAAGTTTTGCAATCAAAAGCTTGAGTTTTTTGGATTAATTTGGAGACAAAGTGAAAAAGATGTTGTTTTTAGTTCATAACAATTGAGAAAGAGAGTGTGTAAATCGATTTTAGATGCATTAAGAACTTTAAATGGGTTGTTCATGGTGGTTGGGGTATTGATGGTAATGGAAATCTTGTTAATATTTGAAGATGATGAGGTTAACATAGTAAAAAAACCATTTTTGAAAAAAAAATGGCATTTTCGTAAATAATGTGAACATGTGGGATGAATAGGACAAAAGAAATATAAAAAAAAAGAAAAAGAGGTTAATTTTGTGTTTAACTTTTAGTTTTGAGTCAAATTTTCAAGAAACCCTAATAAATATGTTGAAAATGAAATTTGATAATGTAGATTATTTGGTGAAAAGATTCAACATGTTAAATAAGAAGAAAATGGAGATCATTGATACATACATGTTTCTAATTTTGACATGTTTCTAATTTTGATGTTTTCATAACTTTCTAATTATTTAAATCTAATATTCTTCTTATAAGTTTAATATTTTTTTATTTTTTATTAATTAGTGAAAAAGATGTTAGAATCTTGAAACTGTTGTATAGTTTTATTAGTATCCAAAGAGATATTTTCTTTTTCGACAACGAACAGAGATTAACTCAAAAATGGTCTAGAAAAAATCCGGAAATCCTGCACTATTTACTTTCTTTGTACTTTTTCCAATAACTAATGTGAGAGAACTGTAGATGAATTTAAAGAAACCTTAAAAAAAAGTAAAAAAGAGAGAAGTAGCCAAGTAGGTCAATATTCATTTGAGTAGTTATCATCTCTACGTAGACTTTAGCTTACCACTTTAAAGTTCTTAGGTCAACAGTTTTACACCATCTCTCTCTCTTCTTTTTTAGTTCGAAAAAGAAGAAGAGGAGAAACCGATACTTCATAAAATCACTTTTAAAATGTATTGACATTAACATAAGAATGATTGACATTTTTCTCAAGTTACCATGGTCCATACACTATGCAATTTCCTTGTAACTTGAATGATTGATAAGCTAAAACATAAAACCCACAAAAACGGGAAGTAAAGTAATGACGTAGAAAATAAAATATACTCCTTCCGTTTCTTTAAGATAGTAGTTTTGAAAAAAAAATTTGTTTCATAAAGATAATATTTTTGTGTTATCAATAAGGAAATTCCAAACTTTAAAAAAATTAATTGTATTTGTTGAAATACTATTGGTTAATAGTTATTGAAAACTGAAAATTGTAAAAAATAATACATTTATGACAGTAATTTAATGTGTTTTTTTAATATGTGTAAAAACATTAAAAATATCATTTTTATATAACGGAGGTAGTATAAATATATGTGGAGATGGAGGAGGACACGATGGTTAGAGCTTGTAACCAACGCCATACTGAAGTGGAGAAATTGCAGAAATTTATGAAACGCTTAAAGATGTTTGTTTAGTGATGTGTTTCACCACATGAATAAATGTCATCACATCACCCTTGTTGAAATTTCTAATCCACATTTATTAACGCCAGAAGTTATAAAATATTACTATATTATTATGACCAAGAGCATATCAGTCTTTTAGCTTTGACCGGTTCAATTATTTAATGGTCGTCTCGTGGCTCTCTACGACTCCACTTACTTAATGCGAGGCTTCTCATGGTATCGTTAGTGGTAAATACCAAATAGAGTATCTCACTAATATTTTTATTATTATTTTAACACAATTTTCTTATTTAGTTATTTTAACAAAATAAAGAAAAGCAATATGTAAAATCATGTCGCCTACATTCACAGATTTTTTTTTTTCAGTCGGATAAAATTCTTTCCATAGTAAAAACATATAAGAGATGGCTGCATAGAAACAAAACTTCAAAACCCAAACCTATAAGAGATGACTCCTTAAATCTACAACGAAACAACTAAAACCCACACAGGAAATGAAACATAAGAATTAGACACAACCATTAACTAAAATGGACACCTACTAACTACACAAGAGTATTAAACACATCATTAACTCAACATACTTTAAAATTAAGGAGAGGCCAATGATTGGGATATATCGATGTTGCACATAGTCCGCCACACGATAACCTCTGCTTCTAACACCCAACCACGACTTATCGTTTCTACCTCGCCCGCCAAACAATAACGTCCAAGAACCAAGAACCTAAGACTTCATAATCCGACAAGAGGGACCACCACTCAGTCCACACAACCATCGAATACGGATGCGACACAATCATAAACGTCCACTTTCCCATAGATAGAAGTCCTACCAGCCAAAACACCACGAAAATGAAGTCTTGCCACATGAGACTCTCCGGACTCATTCACGGAGGAAGAACCAAAAGGCAAGAAACATTGCATCCATCACCCCTAGAACAAAGTCTGATAAATCAAAGGTCATACTCCAGACATAGCAACGCGGCAACTTCAACTCACTTCTCAAGCTAAAGTCTCTTGAAATCTAAGATAAGACCATGAGGTGCGAAAAGGTAACAAGCAGAAGGGAATCATGAAGTTTAAAGGGACTGTTTCCTGCTGTAGTTGTTGGTCTCCTAAAGATACATAGTAAACTCCTGTACCAACAACATCCTCACCACTAGTGCAAACGGATCAACACTCACCTATTCTGGTTGTCATATTCCACTCGATAAACTACAACTGAACATCATGTCCCAGATGAAATTCAAACCTTGACGACTGCAGCGGAACTGGTATACTTGAACTCAATTACACGAAATGCATAGACTAGGCCTGGGCGTTCTGGGGATCCGCCGGATTCGGTTTGGTTGATTTGGATTTTCGGTATTATGCGCTTAAGTCCCATTCGGTTTTTATTAATTATCGGTTTGGGTTTGGTTCTGTCTGGATTCGGTTCGGATTGGATTATAACAAATGTATGAAATTATAAAAAAATATTTTTAAAAAGCTTTAAAAAGTGACTAAAAAGTACTCAAAATATATGAATTATTCAAAAATCTAATTAAAAACTCATTAAACTAACTAAACTAACTAAAAATTATTCAAAATAACAAATAAAACAAATTGCAAAAAACTTTAAAACATTCTACAATATCTAAATTATCTTAACAGATATTAAAATATTAATATGTTTTACTAATTTCGGATATTCTCGGATCATAGTTCGGATTTCGGTTCGGTGGGGTTGTACCCAAACTCCAAAGTACTAAGCTCTTAAGTCCCGTTCGGATAATTTTGTATAACGGTTTGCATCCGGTTTCGGTTTTTGCGGTTCGGGTCAAGTAATGGAGTTTGGTTTAGGGTAGAAACGCCCAGGCCTAGCAGAGACTATAACACCAGCATGACCACAAGACCTTCACCGTCGCTGAGATGAGTGTGTTTCATTCATGAAGGCCTCTCCTCATAATGACAGGTTCGTCAAAGAGACCCTCACCACTGGCCTTCTCCAAGCACCACCATACTTTGCGCCACTCCTCATGTCGTCTCACCTTCGCAAGGAAAGTTAGATCTAGTGTCGAGGTGGTGTCTTGCCGTTGTCATGCACCGATGTCAAGAGGGCTCCACCGAAGATCTCAAAAGGGGAAAATCAGATTTGGCACAACCCTCAGTTCTAAAATCCGACCTTCACCTCCGTTGTCCCCTTGAGTCTCGCCGTCTCTCCACACTAATCTGGTACCCAGCTCTGTCAATCTTGACATAACCATGGAAAATAACTCGACAACGCAAAGATCCGCACATATCGATTTAGGGGTAAAAATAGGAGATGAGGGCAAAGGGAAAAGAAGAGGATGAAAGGAGGTTACGCTTCCGACACCGTCGATACGGTAACCGGAGCTAGGGTTACAATAATGTCGATGTCTTCGCGAGCTTTTTTCTTTAGCCTTTTTGGAAGAGAGTTTTTTTTTTTGCTTTTGCACATTCACAAATTCTTTAAAAGTTGAGAGTTTCTTCCAACAAATACAATTCTTATTACTTTTTTTTATTTCTTTCATTTCTTCCTTTTTAAACTTTGAATATTTTTTAATTTGATAGAAACCTTATGAGACTCTTTCGCTGCAATAGTTTATTGCATGATCTACCCTCCTTATGGATACAATCCTCATGTACTACGATTACATTTGTATTCAAAAGAATTACTTGAGAAAATTTGACCATATCAAATTTGGTGTTGTTTCTGATGACTGTTTGATTCACCATTAACTAGAAGGTTTTTTTTTTTGCTTTAAGTCTTTGTTTTGTTTACTTCTATCTCCTCATGTATCTTAAATGCACCCATACAAAACCAGCATCAAGAAGAGAGAGCTTTGTAGTGCGATCAGTAAGACTAAGAGGACAGTGTGGTGATTTCATATATATATTTTGTTGGAAAGTGAAATAGCAGATTGAAAAAGTGATAAAACGAAAATGATATCGGACTAGTGACTGTCAAGTCACTTCCAAGTTCCAAATGCGCAAGTGAGGTATTTTTCCCATTAATTTCGATCTTTTATAGAATTTTTGTTAATATTTGCTAGAACAAGAGAGTACCTTACAGTTTTCTAAAATAGAACATGGTAACTTCGGATAATATCGGATACATATGGTGACTAATATATAAAACTACGAATATGAGAAGATTAATACTAAAATTTTGAATTAGCATGATCGTATCCAACTTCATTATATACATATATATATTGTTTATTATAATTTTGTTAAATATTGTTTATTATATACATATATATATTGTTTATTATATATATAGTTTTTTTATAAATTATTACTTTCTATGATTTTCTTTTAAAATTACTAGTAATTACTTTACTGTGAATTTTGGAATCAATATTTGCATACACATTTTTGTAATCATATATTCAGTTACGAATATTGGTTTTTTAAAAAAAATCGAGTAGATTTATAAAAAAAATCATTTTTTAGTAATAACATAATCAAAAGCTGAAAGCAACAACTATATGTAAACGTATTTTCAGTTTCCACAATTTATATACTGAACTTAGAAAACCTATTTTCAGTTTTTTTTTCTGAACTCATTTTTCAGGTTTTTTTTCTCTAAACAATCTTTTTAAGTAATAACATAATCAAAATATAAGGATTACTGAATATGATATTTGTGAGAATTTATTTTTTTTCTTAAATTTCCTCGTATATTATCAATTATTTATAAATTATATATTTTTTTGTCACAGATTATTTATAAATTCTATATTTATAAATTCTATATAAAATCTAAGTTTAATGGATTAGTCATTTTTATAAATTTCTTTGAATTTTAATTTACTAGAAAATATAGATTTTGTCAATAAAATCCATTAAATAAAATTTGATAGATTTTGAAATATAATTTTAATTAAAAATACTGAACTGAAATACCATCATCTACATCGGTACTTGAAACTTTTTCCAAAATAAGTAAAAAATTCTTGTTTCACTTTAAAAGAAAAATAAAATAAAACTTTTGAAATAATAAAATTATTACTTGAAAATCAACTTTTTATTTTATTTACTTTCTATGTATTTGATAATAATAAATAATTAAACATGTTTATGAATAAACTTCTTTTTATCATTTATATTTTTAAGTTAAAACTATTTTCAAAAATCCTTAATTTAAAAGTTTTCATTATAGTTTTACAAAATCTATGAAATTTTGATTTCTTTGAATTTAGTATCTGTTAAATTATATTTTAGAAATCTATTCAAATTACAATTTCCTTGAATTGAATATATATTTAAATTCTCTCAAATCCATGATCAAATAAGTCACTTAAAAGGTTTTTTTAATACGATTTATAGGAGAATTTAAGAAATTAAAATATGACACATTGTGATCTCAGCTGGGTGACAAACGAAGACGACAGAGCAATGTAATAAATATATATTTACTATATATTTTTCAAATTTCTAGATGTCAGGATTCACATAATGATCCATCACAATACAAAGGCAAAAGCAAGACCCATCACTAATCTGAGACTCTGCTGATCCTGCAACAAGATTTCTCTGTTTTGCCACCATCATCATCACCACTTCAAACTAAAAGTTTTTCAAAAGACTAAAATTCTTTTTTTTTTTTTTGCAAAGTAGATTATATTCATAAAACATAAAATTCATAATACAAACATAAACTCATAGAAAGCGACTACTTTAGCCCATAAGAAGCGGCTACTTTAGCCCATAAGAAGCGGCTACTTGAACCCACTCTGGGGTGACACTAGCCCACAAATAGGCGACACTAACCCACACAGGGGTGACAGACAAACAGGAATACAAAAACAACTACAAACTAGAAGAAAAATGATTCACCACCTATATTTAATCCCACAACAACCAATGAAAAACCATCCAAAAAAGGCAAATGACGATTCGGTGCAATAAACCTTTCCACGTAATAGGGAGCAATGATCTAGATATATCGCAGCTGCCCTCGGCCCGCCTTACGATACCTTTCCACTTCACAAACCGAAGACCAAAAATCTTCTCACCTCGGATCCATCGTCGCCGCCTATGGCCTGCCGAACGATACCATCCCAACTAAAACCTTGAAACTAAGACTTCACAACCCGACAAGCAAGATCACTACACGATCCACAAAACTCTCGGATACGGCTGGAACGCACTTTCTGACGCTCCTTGAACACCTAGATAGAAGCCCAACATACCTTCCAAACACACAAGTCTCGCCATTCAAATCCCAGTAACAATCAATTAGCACTAATCCAAGAACGACGAGAGAACAATGCTACAACCAAACAGGAGGGTTTTTTGCAACTGAATCATCAAACACCAAACTAAAGATGGACTGCACTAAGGATACCAGACCACACACAACTTTGTTGTACTATCAACCAACAAAAACCAAAAAAAAAACAAAAAAAAAAAACTTCCAAATAGCACGATGGGAAACCAAATCGCGGATATATATATATATATATTTTTTTTTTATAAAACCCAAAACGAAATCTCAGATGAGTCTAATAATAACCAACCCAATAAAGAGCATGGTCAAAAGCGGCCCAAACAAGCTAGAAACCTAGGAGCCGCCATGGCGACAGAGAAACCAACGAGAGAGGACCGGATCCCAACCTCCGACTCTGGATCTGCACCTCCTAGATCCGAAACAACAGACTCATACCCAATCTCCGGCGACGACCCATGAGGAAAACAAGACTCAATCCCGTTCTCATAGAATCCGAAACCACAGCCGGCCAACTTTGATCGGACTGAGCCACCATCATCTCGTGCGTGAGTCAGAAATCCGCCACCAAGCGTCTACTGAGTCAGTAACTATCACGGAGAGAAGCTTACTGGCCAAAACTAGAAGGAAAGAAGAAGAAGAAACAAAAGCTGCGTTGTTTTAGGTCAAGAGAGAAAGGAGAGGAAAAAAGATATGGAACGATTGTCCAGCTCTTGTACAAATGAAAGACTAAAATTCTTACAATCTAATTTTCTTTTTCTTTCTCATTACAAAAATTAAAAACTAATCGCTAATCTTCTCCCTTTGTTCCCTTATTGAACTCAAACTATCAACTGATTTCTCCGACATTGAATCGCTTGATATTCTTGAAAACAAATACGAATCTACAAAAACATATAAGTAGATTTTGTTAATTATCTAAAATAAATAACTTCAAAATAAAATTATCTAAAATACAAAACTCATCATTTACCTTCAGACGAAGAAGTACTGAGCTTCTCTTGTGAAGAAGATTCACTAATCGATCGCGATAACATAGAAGATTCTGAAAACAAAGAGAAACCCATTAAGATTCTCCAAAAACCCAAATCAAATCCGATGTTAATACAGAGTTAAAGACTGTTCTTTGCGTACCTCTCGACCCGTGAAACGACTTCTTGCAATGGAGAATCGCACTTTGAATCCCATCTTGTTGAACCTGTAAAGACTCGTCAAGTCTCTTCGCCGGAGACATCGATCCGACAGACGCAGACGCCGACCGGCTCTTCCCAAGTTGTCTTCTCACACTACTCCTCTGTTTCTCTCTTGGTGACGGTGAAGACGCCGGAGATGAAGATACACTGTTGATGCTCTGTTTCTTTGTTGTTTTACTGTACAAAGGCTTTATGAGATCAAAGAATCTCTTCGAGGAGGATGAAGAAACAGAGTTGTCATTGGCCTGTGGTGACCTTGTTGTCGTCTCGTCTTCGATTCTGAACCTTACGTTGAGGCTTCTGCTGTTGGGTTCTTTCTTCTCCGATTTCTTGAAGGAGAAAGCACGAAGCTTTTGACTGGGTTTCGGAGATTGAGGTTTGGTAGTGGTTTCGACGAAAGGGAGGACTTTGCTTTTGGAGACAAAGAATGTGTTCTGTTTTTCTTCGGGGCTTTTGTTTTTCTTTATGGAGAAATCGGAGAGAGAGATTTCGAGCTCGAAGAAGGAATCATCTCCTTCGCAGAGGTCAAGTTCGGGATCTTCCAATGCGGTGGAGGATTCGCCGGCGGACTCTGACTCGCGGTGGAGTTTATTGCCGTTGGGGGGGTTAGTTAGCCAGTATTTCACAAAGCTAAGAGCATCCATTTAGAGAGAGATAGAGAGTAAGAGGTTGGGTTTGTCAACGGGAATGGCTGGCCACGAGAGGTTTTAAAGGAAGAAGAAAGAGATGGTGAGCTTTACGAAATGGGTTTAATCCTTTTATATTTTTTGTAAAGGAAGAAAAAGGATAAATGAAAATGGCAAACATATTATCTGTTTCTATTATTATCATTTTTAATCGCTTACTTTTTTTCTTTATTACTGCTCCTTTCTCCTTTATTTTTCCTTTTTTCTTTTCTACTTTTGTTTTTTTTTTTCTCACGCCACGGCTAAACATTTGTTCCATCTATTGTCTTCATTTATTTATCGTTGTATCCATCAACCACATATGATAATAGCTTTTGTAATTTAAACTGCTTTTTTGGTAAGATAAACAACATTAACATCTCTAACAAATGAGTAATATTTGAACAGAAAACAATTAAACAAAATGAAGAATTGGTTATCAAAACTGCCTTGTTCATTATACTCGATGCCAATGCATACTTATACATGAGTGAATAGAATATTATCTCCTATATTCGAGGAGATTTACATCGAGTCTCAATTATATCATATTAGTCTAATGTTTATCCTATTTAAGATAACTCCTCTCCCTCTCAAGTTGGAGTCCAAAGGTGTGACACCTAACTTGGACTCTAAGGAATGAAACTGTGCACGACCCAGTGCATTTGTCAATAAATCTGCAATCTGTATGTCCGCTGTAATATGGTGAGTTGCGATAATGCCATCATTTACTACATCCCGAACCGAGTGCTAGTCATTTTCAATATGTTTAGTGCGCTCATGGAAGACTGGATTTGCTGCATGTAAATGGCTGCTTGACTATCGCAAAAGAATCGTGTTGGCTCTTGTTGTTTGACACCCAATTCTTTTAACAACTTACGCGGCCACTTGATTTCACGGAGCGTCGTGGCCATAGACCTATACTCAGCCTCAGCCGAAGAGTGAGATATTGTGCGTTGCTTCTTGGTTTTCCAAGCGATCGGCGAGCTTACAAGCATGACAACAAATGCACTCAGAGAACGGCGGGTGATGGGGCACGACGACCAGTTTGAATCGCAATACACAGTGAGTGTGAGGTCCGGTGCAGACGAGAGGAAAATACCATACCCTGACGTACTACGCAAGAAACGTACCACCCGTGTAGCTGCATCCCAATGAGCTTGCTTCGGACACTTCATGAACTGGGTTAATATATGAACTGCATAGCTGAGTTCTGGTCAGGTATGAGTAAGATAAATTAGCCGTCCCACAAGTCTTCGATACTTCTGTGGATCAGCAAAGGCAGGACTTTCAACAGTAGCGAGGTGATGGATTTGTTCAAGAGGAGTTAACGCAGGAGCTGTGCCAAGGTCTTCTGTTTCAGAAATAATATCTAACGCATATTTGCGTTGAGAGAGAAAGATGCCATCTGGTCCTCGACCAACTTCAATACCCAAAAAGTACCGTAATTTACCAAGATCCTTCATTGAGAAGCAGCATCCAAGATAATCCTTGAACTTTTGTATCATGTACGCATCATTACCACAGATCAAGAGATCATCAACAAAAATCAAAACCCATATTTCCAAGCCCTTCTTAGTGTAAGAGAACAAGGAATAGTCATCATAAGCTTGGGGGAATCCGAACTTAAACAGAGCATCCGAGAGCTTCTTAAACCAGCATCGAGGAGCTTGCTTGAGTCCTTAAAGAGATTTCTTCAATCGACAAACTTTCCCAGGATGAGTGTGGCGAAAACCTGGAGGTAACTTCATATAAACCTCTTCTTCGAGATCACCATGAAGAAACGCGTTGTTCACATCCATTTGATAAACCTCCCACTTTTTAGCCGTGACAATACGAAGCAAGGAGCGTATAATAGTCATTTTGACTACCGGAGCGAAAGTTTCATTATAATCCTTGCCAGCAACTTGCTTTCGCCCATTACCAACAACTCGAGCTTTGTATCGCAGTACCGTACCATCAGGGTTATACTTTATCTTGTAAACCCATTGACTATCAATAGCCTCTTTGTCGGGAGGAAGATCAGTGATGTCCCATGTATCCTTTTCCTCCAAGGCATCAACTTCAACATACATAGCATCATCTCAAATCTTCTGACCAACTGCTTCTTTGAAGTGTTTTGGTTCAACTCCAGATTTGATTGCAGCCATGTAAGCTCGATGTCCTGGAGAAAAATCAGAGTCAGAGATAAACTGAGACAATGGGTATTCCAAAATACCTTGAACCATTTGTGAAGACTTTGATGTTGAGGAGAGTGGAGCGTGATGGGTATTTGCAGCAGTAGTCTTATAAGTCACGTAATCATTAAGATGAACAGACGGCGTATGTTGTAGTTGCCCACGACCAAGGTCTGCAGTAGATTCTGGTACGGACTGCTCTGTTTCTGGTACAACAGACTGCTCTGTTTCTTGTAAATCAGAGGATGGAGCTGACGCAGTTGAGTTAGGTATAGGAGGTGCAATATTCTCCTGAGGTTGGTGGACTATATCAGCAGGATCAACGACCTGTTCCACTCGATCTGCTGTCTCGACTGTTGACATTGTTTCAGCAGTTTGTTGAGGTAAGGAGGAACTCTCCCAATCTGTGGAAGTCGCAACCTAAATCTCCCAGTCTTCATCAACTATATCCACTAGAGAAGAAAAAGAAGCTGACTAAGACGACAAAGACTTAGTAAAAGGGAAGACATCCTATCGAAACATAACATCCCTAAAGATAAGAATTTCTTCATTGTCAATGTCGTAAACCTTCCACTCCTTTTTGCCAAAAGGATAGTCCAGAAATATGCAGAGTCTACTGCGAGGGCCAAACTTATCTTTATCTCGAGAGACTCTATGTGTGTAACATGCTGAGCCAAATACACACAAGTGACGATACTCTGGTTTAACTCCATGTAACAACTCATAAGAAGATCGACCTTGATGTATATTGGTAGGTGTTCTGTTAATCAAATAAGTTGTTGTCAAGACTGCTTCCCCCAAAATTTGATAGGCAAACCAGCCTGGAACAGCAAGGCATGAGAGACATTGAGAATATGTCTATGCTTACGCTCTACGCGTCCATTTTGTTGTGGAGTACCCACACAAGAAGTCTGGTGAACAATGCCTCGCTCACGGAACAAAGAAAAGAGACACATGAATTCTGTTCCATTGTCACTCCGTATCATCTTCACACTTTTCCCAAATTGTTTCTCAGTGTATGCCAAGAAGTTTGGAAGAACAGTACGAACCTCTGATTTTTCTAGCATAAGAAATGTCCACAGTGATATGGAAAAATCATCCACAATGGTCAAGAAGTATACAGCTCCACAAGTAGAAGGAACTCTATAGGGTCCCCAAACATCGCAGTGAATAAGTGAGAAACAATCATCTGTTTTATTAATGCTATCATAAAACACTTCTCTAGTTTGTTTAGCCTTAAAACACACATCACAAGAGTGCGGTCTAACAGAACTAGAAGAACCAAAAACCATAGGTAAAGCTGAAAACACTGAAAACTTGGATGTCCGAGACGTTGATGGCATAGAGCTTGATCTGTTGTAGTATCAACACTATGAGCCTTCACTGTCACGACGTCCGTAAAGAAGTATACCCCATCACGCTCTTCACCGGCTCCAATCAAAGTATTCATGAAACGGTCCTGCAAGAAGTAAATAGTCTCAGTGAATGTGGCAAAACAGTTTGTCTGCTTCAAAATTTTGGAGACAGAGATCAGTGTGCAGCTGAGAGATGGAACATATAAAACATTAGTCAAGGAGACGTTGTCTGTAAGTTTAAATCGTCCCTGGCTTAAAGCAAAAGTTTTGCTTCCATCAGCAAAACCAACTGCACAAGGTGGAATAACAACAAGATCGGATAACAAAGAAAGAGCTCTGGTCATGTGATGTGAGGCTCCCGTATCAAGTATCACATTCCCATGAGTCGGCTTACCAGAGAGCTTGTCTTTGTTGTTAGACTTCTCTTGTAAAAGCTGCGCTAGAGACTGAAGTTGTTCATCTGTGAAACCCTGTAGAGAAGAAGATGCAGGATTGGAAGTAGTAGCATGAGCAGTCACCACTGATCCTCTCCCTCTTCCTGATGACGCAGCACCACATCCCCTGCCATGCTAGCTCATTTTGTTGCATTCTGTCCACCACTCCAGATATCCAATGATCTGCTAACAGCCCTTCTTTTCGTATCCATTGCGGCCACAATGAGAACAAAGCATTGATCGATCTCGTGGGCGCAAGATAGTATTTGGTCTACCTTCATCAACATTGTCTCGAGACTGAGCCACAAACCCAACAGCTTCTTGTTGTTGTTCACGGGTTTGAGCAGAGCCAACAGCTTCTTGTTGTTGTTCATGAGTTCGAGCAGAGCCAAGACACTGTTTTTCTCTAATAACTCGTGAGTACACCTCGCCAAGAGTGGGCAAAGAATCAAGCCCGATCAGAGTTGTACACACGCTTCCAAATCTTGAGTCATCGAGACTAAGTAAGAACTCGTGAATCTTGTCTTCTTCTCTCTCCTTTGAGATATCAGATGCAGCGCCACAAGAACAAGAAGGAAGTGGTCTATAAACCGCATACTCTTCCCACAACGTACTCAATCTTCCAAAATAATCAAGGACGGATTGTCCATCTTGCCTACACAAAGCGAGCTGCGCCTTGATTTGATGTAACCTAGCCTTGTTCTTGACAGAGAACCTCTGTTTCAGATCTGTCCACATCTGTGAGGCTTCAGAAACAAAAGTGACGGTGGACCTTATCTTTGGCTCGATTGAAGCCCTCAACCACCCGATTATCATCGAGTTCACCGTCATCCAATTCTCATAATCAACATCATCACTCGTAGGTTTCTTAATGGTTCCTTTAATAAACCCCATCTTGCGCTTAGCTTGCAAGGTGTTCAACATCTCAACGGACCACTCATTGTAGTTCTCTCCATTGAGTTTCACCAAGGTAATAACAGCTCCGGGATTGTCTGAGCTGTACAAGACGTATGGGGATGAAGAAACAACGTCTTTCTTCTCTCCAATAGCGGTTTCAGACGAAGATTTTTTATCGCTCATCTCTGCAACGAGAACAAGAGTCTCCTGTTGTTAAAATCTGCACAACACGTATGCTTTTAAATCTGAAAGTTTTTGTAAATACGCTCTGATACCATGTAGAATTGGTTATCAAAACTGCCTTGTTCATTATACTCGATGCCAATGCATACTTATACATAAGTGAATAGAATATTGATATACCATAGATTTTACCTATATTTATCCGTATTATATGAAGTATTTTAGAGTCTTTTATATATATTTAGTACCTTTTTAGGGTATTTTTAATATCAGGTGCACATTGGAGATTTATGGAGATTTTGGATATTATTGAAGTGTGACGAAGACTTAGCCGGAAATGCAAGTCAGTCGAATCCGTCGATCGATGCAACCTCTTGTGCGTCGATCGATACCTAAGGCGACAGAAAGATTAATGAAGAGTTGAGAAATTACAAAGTTTCTCAAAGGCCTAAGTATTTGCAAGACTAGTCCCTGGCTGATTTGGGGCTATAAATAAGGGTCTTTGACCTAATGAGAGACACACAGTTCATTTTGCAAAGTTTCACAAAGAGTTTTTCATTTCTATAGAGTTGGATACTTGTTAGCTTTTTAAGAGAGATTTGAACTTCATAAACAGAGAAGATCTTAAACTCCTTATCTTTTATTTTCAGTTTATCATTTATGCAATCTATTCAGACTATGAGCATGATCTTTATTAACATGTCTGAGTAGTTCTTTGTTAGATTTAGGATGTTTTCAAAGGAAGAAATGTTTTGATAGATTCATAATTGTTAAGGGTTATCCTTTTTGTTCTTTTGTTTAAGATGAACTTAATGCTAAATTGAACTTGATCACTTCAATCTTAGATCTCTAGGTTTAACAGCTCTTGTGAGAACTTGGTTGTATTCCTGAAAAATATCTTAAGCAATCTAAATAACTAGCAAGAAGCGAAAGTTGAGTTAGAGCTATTTAGAGAATACATTAAACCGCAGCCTTTTGAGCAACGCGTCGATCGACGCATTCTTATGTGCATCGATCGATTGCGGATGAAATTCAAGAACAGCGCTTATTAAAACCCTTAGCATCTGTTGAATTTACTAAATAACCTTTCTGAGATTAATCCTAAGTCTAATCTCATAAAAACAATCAACAAGAAATCTTTCATTTGTTAGCATTTTATTTTACTCATTTGATTCATCTAGCATTTACCACTATAATAAGTCTATTGTGCAATCTAGAGTCCTTGTGGATTCGATACCCTAAATATTACACCTGATCTCTCTTGGCAAGAGTATTAGATTGTGTGTTAGAAAATTAGGATTTAATTTGTTAAGAAAAATAGTAGCATAACAACACATCTGTCAAATTTGGCGCCGTTGCGGGGACTCTTTCTTATTGCCATTAGATTTCATTTTAGAAAAATTGTCTAGATTTTACTTTTATTTTGGTTAAATTGCTATTTTCCATTTCCCTGTGACACAGGTACTGATGGAAGAAAGCATAGGTGCTGGACAATCGGAATCGATCAACGACAACAATGTCGCAGCGATCGACACGCATCCGCTGACGTCGAACGACCCTTCCACAAGCGCGTCGTTCGACGGCGATCAGTAGGACGCAGGTAAGTACCCTTACCGAATTTGGATAATGAGAAAGTAGTATTGATAGAACCAATTAATAAAAGCAATAAAGCAAGCCAACTCATTACTGATTAGGGGGCTGCAATCCCTGATCAACTTACCATTACCTCAAAAGATGAGGAAGAACATAAATTACCAATGTTCGAATACCTAAACCCTAGCCGATCCTATTCCAATAGGTCCGCTATTCGCTTACCTAATGACCACACTGATAGCACGAAGCTTGACGTAGAACATCTGACGATGGCTAGCAGAAATCAATTCAGCGGTCTTCCGACTGAACATCCTTATGACCACATCGAGATGCTCGAAGATACAGTGAACGACGATCTCAAACGGTGTAAAATTTTCCCCTTTACCCTAGCAGGTGATGCCCGAAAATGGCTGAACCAGCTACTGCCAGGTTCTCTAACTTGCTGGAAAGATATCAGGAAAGCCTTCATAAATCACTTCTTTGAGGAGGAGAGATACTGGGAAGCTATACGAGAAATTTCAACTTTCGTTCAAGGTCGCCGCGAATAATTCAAGAATGCGTGGGCAAGATTCAAAAGTTACCAAATGTTTTGTCCCCATCATGGATTTCCGGAACCTCGACTTATCAGCACCTTCTTTAGAGGGCTAAACCTTGATTATCAGACCATTCATGATACAACTAGTGATGGAAATTTTGGTACTCGAAGTCCTGCCAGTGCTAAGAATCTGATAGAATACATAGCCTTCGGGAAAAATTTCGAAACACGAGACATTGGACAAAATGAGCCACC
Organism: Moricandia arvensis; assembly: GCA_905132765.1. Classification (NCBI taxonomy): domain Eukaryota; kingdom Viridiplantae; phylum Streptophyta; class Magnoliopsida; order Brassicales; family Brassicaceae; genus Moricandia; species Moricandia arvensis. Next base: position 78,358 of record CAJHQP010001585.1, read on the forward strand.
AACGTTCGAAGGAGCGAAGTACTCACCCCGGATCAGGAAAACCTTATCGTCGATTTCTTTTCCTTCGAATCTCCATGATCCATCCGAGAAATACGAGGAGGGATACAAAATCGAATGTGCTGATGTAATGAGCTTGAATGACCAGAACGCCGAGGAGAACATGTTTAGCTTCACCAGTGACTACGAGGCTACCACGAGGAGACGCGCGCTAAGCCCAAAATCAAAGATGAACCAAGTTTTCACGGGGAATCGTCGTATCGCAGCTGATGTGAGTGAGAAGCTAGACCTAATATATCCCAAAATGACGGAGAAGTTTGGAACTCAGCATGAACAAATCAAACGAATTGACAATCAGGTAGCTGAAAACGCCCTGTCCATAAGAAACGAGGACTGATTTTTACCTGGAAAGACAGATGTTAACCCGAAGAGTCAGTGTAATGCCGTTACCCTTAGGAGCGGTCGAAAACTTGATCCTGGTATCAGGGGAAGCATTACTATCGTTGAGTTTGAAAGGATTGAGACAGACAATGCGAGCAACATGCACCCCATTCACCGTGAAACAGAGGATTTAGATCCACCCAAGATGGAGAGTTTAGACCGACCCGCAACTCACGAAGACCCGCACGATGAACAGAAAGATTAACCAATGCTAGAAGACGATAACGATCGACGCCATGACGCAGATATCGATCAATGCGATGTGAATGACATCGCTTGACCCTTGCCAGATAAACTCGAACGATACCCTGATCATGATATAGAAAAACCTATTAAGACAAGGGTATACGAGCCCAAACCACCTTTTCCTCCAAGGAATGCCAAGAAAAAGAAGAAACAGGTTGAAGAGGCAATATGCAAAAAGGCTTTCGATAAAGTGAACATCGAGCTTCCTCTGAGTGACGCCGTACAAATTTCACCTATTCTCAAAAAGTACTTGAAAGATGTTGCATCTCGAGGACTTGACGACATAGAACACAGCGTTATGATGGTGTCAGAAGAGGCAACTGAGCTCATCCATGGAAACACTCCTGTGAAACTTCCCGATCCTGGTAGCGTTGTTCTAAACTGCACTATCGACAAAAAGAGATTTGAGAGAGCTCTCTGTGATTTAGGCTCTAGGGTTAACTTGATGCCTTATTCCGTCGCAGTCGCTCTAGGCCTAAAGAACTTCCAGCCCACCAGAGTCACTCTCATTTTAGCCGACAAATCAACCCGTACTCCCTAAGGAATCCTTGAAGATATCCCTGTTCGTATTCACAACTGCGAAATTCGTACGGATTTCATTGTACTAAAGTATGAGAAGCAGCCCAAAGATCCTATTATCCTAGGGAGGCCTTTCTTAGCAATCGCTGGAGCTATCATCGACTGTAGAGGGAGTCAAATAAAACTAAGCATCGGAGATATACCGACAATTTTCGATATGGATATAGTGATGAAACAACCCCTGATCGAAAATTAAACTTACTATATCGATCACATAGCTGATTTTACAGAAGAAGCGTTCATGACCATGTGCTCAACGGATCCTATACCACCAACAATCATTTCCCCTGAAGAAAATTCGTTAGCTTTGAATGATCGAATCGAAGAATATACTCGACTTATGGATGCAACACAAGAAGTAATGAATGTCAATTTAGACGAAAGCAATTTGATCACTCCCGTCGATCGACACTACGTAGAGGCCGTCGATCGACCCCGTTTAAAAACTGATGACTGGATTAAGGAAAAAGAGCCTAAAGTCGAACTTAAGCCGCTTCCAGCTGGTCTCAAATACACTTTTTTTTATGAAAATTCCTTCTCCGTCATCATAAACGATAGTTTGAGTAGCGGAGAGCAAATTTTGCTGCTAAACAAATTACGGAAGGATCGTAGATCTCTCGGATATTCATTGGATGACATCCCAGGAATTTCTCCTGACCTTTGCATGCATAGGATACATCTTAACGATGAATCCAAATTGTCAATTGAGCATCAGAGATGGCTAAACCCGAATTTGAAAGAAGTAGTGAAGAAAGAAATCATGAAGCTTCTTGAACCAGGCGTTATTTACCCAATTGGCAGTAAAATCGCCAGACCCCTCAATGCACTGCTGTATAAGGAAGCAAAATTTGATTTCACACCAGAATGTTTAGAAGCTTTTAACGAAATCAAATCTTCCCTCATTTCTGCTACTATAGTTCAAGCACCAGACTGGGACCTCCCATTCGAAATTATGTGCCACGCCAGCGATTTTACTATAGGTGCTGTGCTTGGACAAAAGAAGGATAATAAAGTTCATGTTATATACTACGCCAGTAGAACCCTTGACGATGCACAACGAAAATATACGACAATAGAAAAGTAATTATTAGCCGTAGTGTTTGCATTCGAAAAATTTCGCTCCTAACTAGTCGGCTCAAAAGTGATTGTTCACACCGACCATGCTGCCTTGAGATACTTGATGAAAAAGAATGACGCCAAACCAAGGCTCTTGCGTTGGATTTTACTTCTCCAAGAATTTGACATCGAGATAAAAGATAAACGAGGAATCGAGAATGGAGTTGCAGATCACCTCTCACGGATCCGAATCGATGATGATGTTCCAATAGATCATTTCCTCCCTTTGGAAGGAATTTACCTTGCTGAATCAACATTCATTGGAAACGTAAATTCGACGTTTGAAGAAGGACCGATCGACGATGAAAATGAAAAATCGATCGACGCCACAGCTTGTAGAGCGAATGTCACCACGACAGATTCAGACAACGTAGAAATCATTCGAATATACATTAAAGTCCGTACAGGCCCCTATAATCCCTTACACGATTCTCTCGGAGGTAGAAATCAAGTCTGGGGGTGTGTGCATTAAACACCACCATTAGACCATGGTATGCAGATATTGTGAACTACCTCGCGGCGGGAGTCGCACCTGAGCTCTTTAAAGGTTATCACAAGAAGAAGTTTTTGAGGGAAATACGGAGATACCATTGGGACGAACCATATCTCTACAAACACTGTTCAGACGGGATCTACAGGAGATGCATTGCAGAGAGCGAAACCGCTGAAATTTTGTATCACTGCCACGGATCTAACTACGCAGGACAATTTGCCAGTTTCAAGATAGTCTCTAAGATCTTGCAAGCAGGATTTTGGTGGGCGACGATGTTCCGAGATGCTCAAGCGTACGTCGCAAAGTGTTATCCCTACCAAAGAAGAGGACAAATAAGCAAACGAAACGAGATGGAGCAAAATTTCATTCTTGAAGTCGAAGTTTTCGATTGCTGGGGCATAGATTTTATGGGACCCTTCCCTACATCGCAAGGCAACAAATACATATTAGTTGCGGTAGACTATGTATCCAAGTGGGTCGAAGCGATAGCAACCCCAAAGAATGACGCTTCCGTAGTGATTAAACTTTTCAAAGCATCATTTTTCCTAGGTTCGGAATACCCCGCATAGTTATAAGTGATGGAGCCACGCATTTTATAAACAGAGTGTTTGAAAAGTTGCTGAAAAAGCATGGAGTTCATCATCGAGTAGTTGCACCCTACCATCCTCAGACTAGCGGACAAGTAGAAGTTTCAAACCGGCAGATTAAAGAAATCCTAGAAAAGACCATTGAAACTTCCCGCAAAGATTGGTCTTTAAAGCTAGATAATGCACTCTGGGCTTATCGAACAGCTTTCAAAACACCATTAGGTACTACTCCGTTTCACCTGCTTTATGGTAAGGCGTGCCACCTCCCAGTCGAACTGGCGCACAAAGCAGAATGGGCCATCAGAAAAATAAACTTCGATGCAAAAGCAGCCACAGAGAAGAGGCTCATCCAGCTAAATGAACTCGACGAGATCAGATATCGAGTGTACGAAAACTCAAAACTATACAAGGAAAGGACAAAAGCCTACCATGACAAGAAGATCATTTATAGACATTTCGAGCCAAATGATCATGTTGTGCTCTATAATTCTCGTTTGACCTTATTCCCTGGAAAGCTTCGGTCTCGTTGGTCAGGGCCATTCACTGTCAAAGAAGTTACTCCATACGGGATGGTCATCCTGACTAACCCAAAAGGAGAAGATTTCATCGTGAACGGGCAACGAGTAAAACACTACTGGGCTGACTCTGAGATCTCGCACACTCAGACTATACGTCTGGAGGCACCTGATTCTGGATGACGAATCTAGATCCCAGTAAAGCTAACGACTCAAAATAAGCACTGAGTGGGAGGCAACCCACTGTTTTAAAAAAATTATATATAAATATAAATATGCATATATATAATAATAATAAATTTATATATAATATAAAAACTTTTACAATATAATTAATAAATCATTTAAATTTTCATAAATTTTTGCATTGTTTTAGTTATCTTAAACCAATTTTTGTGTGATGCGATAGTCTGAAAGTTAGCGCATTCGATATTTAGCCGTTATCTTTTGTCCGCCATCGATCGACGCCATCCTGTGCACGTCGATCGACGTAATTCATTCGAGTAATAAACCCGATTTCCTTCCTTTCTCTTTTCATTTTCCCGTAAAACCGCCAAAACCCTTAAACGAGTTGTCACTCGCTTCTGAGCCGTTTTTTGCTCGTTCTTCGCCAATTCTCCCTCTTTTTACTCATTGTCGAGTCTAGATTACTCATCCCAAGTGCTAATCAAGGTATGCTCTCCTAAATCCCTAGATTTAGAGCTTTTTGAGGATTGAATAGAAATGGATTTTTGGTCGTTTTTGCCCGGAATTGAGGAAGTATTAGAGCAATGGAGTAGTAGACTTAGGTTTATCGGTCTTATCTGTGGACGATTAGGCTCTATCGGCATCGACTTTGAGCTTTTCGAATTTTTCTTCTCTGTGTTTTGCGTCGCTCGACGCAGGCAGTTTCGCGTCAATTGACGCGATGTTTTCCCGGTTCTGATATTTTAATCTTTTGATTAATACAGATGAATGAGCAGAGGACCAAGCGGCGATTCGATATTGGCAGTAGCGGATCATCTCAGGGTCCAACCTTTCGACCCCCTTGGCCCAAGCAAGAGAAGGATAATATCGACACGTACAATGATTACCCGATCCTAAGGCGACGGCACTCACTGAGGAGTATCTCAACCGGCCAGTAAGCGACACGTGGGATGACTACGATAGTCTCTATTACAACGCCTGGCAAGGCGTCAAGATCATACCTACATGGTTTGACAACTTGGCAGCACTGCAGCGGTTGGGGCTGAAGAATGACTTCGAGCGGATGACGCGAGAGCTCGGCATGGGTACCATGCATACCCAGACCTACCCAGTCTACCCCGACCTAGTCCGTCAGTGCATCGCCACAACTCAGGTGCTCTACACCAGCCCTAGAGTGAAGAGGGCAAGTGAGGCCACTCTAACTTTCTTTATCAGAGGCGTCAGGCAGCAGATCTCGATCGTGTAGATTTGCCAGATTTTCAGGTTTAACCCGCATCACCAGGGATTCTCTGTAGTACCTTTTCCAGGGACCCAGGCTTTCTGGCAGCTCATCGCCACCAGCCACTATGACTCTAGCTCTGCCACGCAGACTGATGTTCGCCACCCCACTCTTCGCTACTTTCTGAAGGTCATCGCGAACTCCCTGCTGTGCAAGATGGAGCTGAACAAGGTTCGGACTCAGGATGTGGCTCTTCTCTACTCGTCTCTTGATGGTATCGTCGACCTCAACGAGGAGACCAATGCCCCACCCGAGGAGGATCAGATTATGAACATGAGGGCTATCTTTCCTGAGCATTTGGTGACTTTGAAGACCAAGCCCTTCAAGGGCACGCTGCAGAAGAAGGAGTCGATCGGGAGCTTGTTGACCCCTATCTTCATACACCTCGGCATCAGCTTTGCTGAGTGCACACCGGTGCACGAGGTCGAGTTTCTGGATGAGAGTTACTTGACGCGAGCTCAGTGGCTCAAGGAGGGACGCTACTGGTCTTTTATAGACGGAGGACCCAGATTGCTACCACACCCATCGTCAGAGGTGACAGCTATCGGAGATTAGCCGCAGAGCATTGCGTTCCACCCTGCTGAGCAGCACATTCACGCCGCACCCCTCAGGTTTCGCAGTAGAGGAGGAATGCGACCGGTGCACCCAGTGACGGGGCCAAACAAGCAAGAGCAGGCAGGACAGCTGGCAGCACCGCATCCATCCTACCCAGTCTTCCCACAGATCCCAGAGATCCCCATCCACGACCAGAGAGCCTTCCAGAGAGTCGTGGTGGACGCACTTCAGACCATTTGGGCCAGAGTGGAGACCTTGAGCAGATATCGATGCTTCAGCCATCCCAGGACCAGAGCCAGATCTCCGTCAGCAGAGGCAGGACCTTCGCAGCAGCCCGACGATGACGATGAGGACTAGCTACGTGCTATGTTCCACATTTTATCTATGTTTTTCAGACTTATTTTAGTACTTATGTATTGATATTTTTGACTTGATACTTATCTAGCTATTGCATGATCTTTCTTATCTGTTACTGCGTGTTTAATTGATTACACAGAAACATGTTAGCTAGCTATGGCAGAGAAACAGACACACGATTTTCAGTCTGAATTGTCAGCCATCAATCGACGCAGGTTTCCGCGTATCGATCGCTGTATTACCACAAGAATCGATCGATCGCCTCTTAGTTGCGTCGATCGACGATTGTTATCACCACTGAGAAACTTTCAGGTATACCATCGGTCGACGCCCATCACCTTCCATCGATCGACAAATATTCTAGAATTTGGTATCGAGTTTCTCTCTTAATCAATTCACTTAGTTTTTACTTATTTTACCCAACCAGACTGGTTACACTGGGGACAGTGTAATTTAAGTCTGGGGAGTTCGCTAACGCTGTTTATTCATTTTGAATTTGCACGCTATATCTATATTTATAAGTTTTTAAAAGTTTTTATTGAGTCAAGAAGGGAACTATGATCTAGAAACCTATTTTACTAACCAAGCTATAAGCACCATTTTTAGATAGTTGTTTGCAGAGTTTACTAGAGATACCGAAGTGGATCATCCTGCCACTATATCTCACTTGCTTAGAAAGTTTGAAGGAACCGATGCTTGCCTCCAACCTAATAATGACTTTTCTGCTTGCTTTGGGGCTTGACATACATTGGATCGGATTTCTCCTTCAGGTCTGAGAGGTAAAAAGTCTTTGCACTTTTAGGATCTTTCTATCCTCTCTCTGGCATCCATATTATAAAAGATTGAAATGATTTCCTTGAGATGAAAAAGGGATAGGTAAATTACCGTGGACCTCATTATTCTTATTCAAGAGGAATGATCACACATTGTTGGAAGCGAGGGGTAGGTAAATTACCAGTGACCCCGGTATTCGCCTACACTTTGTCATATATAAAAAACGAAAATATAAAAAAATAGAAAAAGAAAGGATTCAGAAGAGAGAGGAAAAAGAAAATAGAGACTATAATAAGACTACATGTGCAATCAGATACCTGTTGGGGTAAGAGTCCATGTGTCCTTTGATCGATACTCCCAAGGTAAAGCCTGCACTTTATTTTATGCCAGAAATGAGGTTAGCTAGGTAATGTCAGATGATTATTTGCTAAGTGATGATAGAATGGATTTGGTTGCTATACTTGGATATGATATATAAAGTTATATGTATCTAACTTGATAGGATGTGGTTGCAAAGTAAGGTGATAGTATATTTAGTTAGTATTTGAGCTCCTGCTTTTCAAACTTCTTTCTCAGCTTATTTGCTTGAGGACAAGCAAAAAGATAAATCTGGGGGAGTTGGTATACCATAGATTTTGCCTATATTTATCCGTATTATATGAAGTATTTTGGAGTCTTTTATATATATTTAGTATCTTTTTAGGGTATTTTTAATATCAGGTTCACATTGGAGATTTATGGAGATTTTGGATATTATTGAAGTGTGAAGAAGACTTAGCCGGAAATGCAAGTCAGACGAATCCGTCGATCGATGCAACCTCTTGTGCGTCGATCGATACCAAAGGCGACAGACAGATTAATGAAGAGTTGGGAAATTACAAAGTTTGCTCAAAGGCTTAAGTATTTGCAAGACTAGTCCCTGGCCGACTTGGGGGCTATAAATAAGGGTCTTTGACCTAATGAGAGACACACAGTTCATTTTTGCAAAGTTTCACAAAGAGTTTTTCATTTCTATAGAGTTGGATACTTGTTAGCTTTTGGAGAGAGATCTGAATTTCATAAATAGAGAAGATCTTAAACTCCTTATCTTTTATTTTCAGTTTATCATTTATGCAATCTATTCAGACTATGAGCATGATCTTTATTAACATGTCTGAATAGTTCTTTGTTAGATTTAGGATGTTTTCAAAGGAAGAAATGTTTTGATAGATTCATAATTGTTAAGGGTTATCCTTTTTGTTATTTTGTTTAAGATGAACTTAATGCTAAATTGAACTTGATCACTTCAATCTTAGATCTCTAGATTTAACAGCTCTTGTGAGAACTTGGTTGTATTCCTGAAAAATATCTTAAGCAATCTAAATAACTAGCAAGAAGCGAAAGTTGAGTTAGAGCTATTTAGAGAATACATTAAACCGCAGCCTTTTGAGCAACGCGTCGATCGACGCATTCTTATGCACATCGATCGATTGCGGATGAAATTCAAGAACGACGCTTATTAAAACCCTTAGCATCTGCTGAATTTACTAAATAACCTTCGTGAGATTAATCCTAAATCTAATCCCCTAAAATCAATCAACAAGAAATCTTTCATTTGTTAGCATTTTATTTTACTCATTTGATTCATCTAGCATTTACCACTATAATAAGTCTATTGTACAATCCTAGAGTCCTTGTGGATTCAATACCCTAAATACTACACCTGATCTCTCTTAGCAAGAATATTAGATTGTGTGTTAGAAAATTATGATTTAATTTGATAAAAAAAATAATAGCATAACAACACACCTGTCAAATATTATCTCATACATTCTAGGAGATTTACATCGAGTCTCAAGTATATCATATTAGTCTAATGTTTATCCTATTTAAGATAACTCCTCACAATACAAAACTTGGTTAGCCACCATAGTATAGACAAAAATACATTAACTATTAGATAAAGTTGGAAGCAAAATGAAACCAAATCGAATGCATTTCATCTTCAAGAGTGAAACAAGCTTTATTCATGTTCGGTCTCAAGGTCCGTGGATAGTAAATGCCTAGATTGTGGCTCTGAACCAATGGAAGGTTTAGACTTTCTAAATATAATTATCTTTGGATTCAACTCATAGATATTCATATTCATATTCATATTCATCTCATGAAAAAGCAGGCCATAGAAAGTACAATGGCACCTTTGACTACGCTTTGAGTAGAGTCGTGTTGTAGAGCTACACGAAAAAAAAAACCTTTAAATATTTTTGGAGTGTGTGAGAAAAGTGATGTGTCAATACTTTTATCAAATTTTCGATTAATATCAAAATCTCCAATTATAATTCACTTTATAGCAGTAATTATGAAAACATCATAACATATTAACATGTTTTGGCCACAATTGTTTTGAGAGTTTTGATAGATCCCCCACCACCCCTTCCCCCTCGAACTCATATCTAAGAATGACAAAAATAAACATATACTCTACAGAAAAGAAGAAGAGTTCAGCTTTAGAGACAATTCCTCTCATACCCCTAAATCTCAACATCTAATCTCTCTAGGACACATTTTTTCTTTTAATTTTATATGTCAAACGAAAAAACATAAAATTAAACTCGGAACGTCAATATTTTTTATTTGATTTATAGAATTTGATAAAAATATTTCAAAAATCAAAAAACTATTTTTTTATATTTTTCCGAAAATCATCAAAATATAATTAAAAAACGATTTTAAAATATTTTTTTTCGAATTTGAAACATATAGAATTTAAATATTTACCCATGGGTTCACTGATCCAAAGGGGGGGTTTGGGTTTAGTTTTGAACATCGGGGAGGATTTAATTTGAGGGTTTAGGTTTTGATCAAAAAAAAATTATGAAATAGGGGTATAAGAGATCACACGAGCCCATAAGAGATTACCTCTAAAAAAATAGGGGTACATGAGAAGTTGACTCTCAGCTTTATGACGCTCTGACTATTATGTTTAAAGATAAGCTCGTTTCTTCTTTCCATGACAAAAGTATATTTGGCCCATTTACATAGTTCAATTTTTCTTTTGTCTCTACTTTGAAAGAATAAGTTGTTTAATGTGTATGTTACAAAAAGAGAAAAAAGTTGTTTATTGTGTAGGTGTTTATATTATGTACCTTCGAAAGCTTTAACCTCAAAAGCTTTGACCTGAAAGATCTTTCTTTCGTGAATTTCAAAATTTTCGACCTTTCTCTTTAAAATTTAAAGAACAGCTTGCTTTGTAACTTTTTTTTGTTAACACTTTGTTTTCTAACTTTAATACAGGCGAGAATCAAAACATTGGCTTTTAATAAGTTATTGGTTAGCCTAACAATGTTTTATACTTTAGCTTTTGTCCCAGCTTTGTTGGTTTCAATGCACCAAACTTATGAACTAACAAACCATAAGAATCTAGCTCCGTTCATTCCATTAGATTGCTTTTATTGCTAAAATTAATCACAATTGTTTTTAGAATTTGGTTTATATTTGGCAGTAGTTAAACACTTCAACTATATGATCGTTGGTAACAAAAATGAGTAGTGATTACAAGGATAGCATTGAGCTATACCGACTAAAGTGCTTTACCTAAAACTGACATATATAATATAACAAAAGTTTATGCTCATACGTGAATAACTAGATCCACGCAATTGTCACTGAATGTGTGCATCACATCTGATAGTATTGCTTATTACGTGTTGAACGACTTGTGATACAAAAAGGTAACAGTGAATACAAGTTTTTTTTTTTTTAATACTATGAAGAAAAGTTGAAGATATATTTCAATATTAGCTCTTAGCTTACAAAAACTGTGCTTCATAAAAATGAAAACCCAATGTTAATGGTTTCCACGACTAACTATTCATAATGTGTACATAAAGCACATCGCGTAGACTTGCATTTATTTTCTCATTAGCTTACTCATTTTCCTCTTTATTTGTTAATATAGATATATTTGACTAGAATCAGAGAGGATGATAACTTCTGTTTTTTGAAGGATGAATGATATCTTTATGTTTTTCCTTTGTAAACTATGCTTCATGTTTGTCTTTTTGTATCTGGGTTTTTATTTATTTTTTTGTCAACCGTTTTTATATTTTAAAACTAGTAATTTTTATTTCCAATTTTTAAAAACTTTTATTTCCAGTTACCATCTATTATTCACTGCTACTTGACAATAATATATCATCTGCATTTATTTATTAATTTCTCTCTTTTATTTCTATCGCTTTACGGCTTCTCACTAATTAGAAACATAATAGTTTGGTGATATAGTGAAGTAATATAAGACTTTTTGAACTAAGAGATGGTAACTTGGTGGTAAAAAGAAATCTTGGGGGGTAAGACAGACTCGTTAATCCTGAATTCAATTTCTGGTAGAAACTAAATTGTCATTTATTTGGCAAGACGACAAGCAACCATGTTTTAAGCTTCATTTAGAAAATTCAGAGTTGAACTATTCGTCGATATTTACTCTCAAAAAAATTATTTGAGCTTTAGTCCAAACAGCTACAATTATAAAAAAAAAAAAAAACAAAAGACTTCTATTTTGTCAACAAAAAAAAACATAAGACTTGTTGAGAAGCATTGTATTTTTGAGACGCATAGCATTTGTAAAAGTTCAAAAACCAATTTGGCCTGGATTGATGACTTGGATTAAGTTTAGTTTAAATTATTAGCATAACTCAAAATATTATTAATCATGATTTAGTTATTAACTGCTAAAATTTGTGTCTAACTACATAATCAGGAGCTGTCCTACGAAATCCACGGTTGGCCGTTGCACCATGATGAAAAATTTCTATCAATATATATATTTTTTTTAATTTGTATAATTCGCGTTCTTTTGAACATGAAATCAAAACTTCTTGGTATAAAAATATTAATGAATTCTCAGTCAAACCGGACTTCCACAACTTTGAAATAAGATATTATGGAAGAAACTTTAATAACATGTGCTATGAAACTACTGCATCTATATGACCAAGTTTACCACCAATGTTTTTGAGATTAGGTCAACAGCCTAACTAGGGCCTCAAGGCCGAGTAAGAGATATGAGTAAAGAAGTTTACACAAAGACACAGACATGATAATTTGGTGAAGCTACGAAACTACTGTAGCTTACGAAAAGCCCATAGTCCAGGAACGGCCTCATCGTCCGAATCACTTTCATCAGACGAACTCGTTATCCCCAGTAAATGGTTAACAACCTGTTTAAGAAACAAAACCAACAAAAGCATATAGATAACTTGCCCTACAAGTAACACAAAGAAGTAACAAAAACCACGAGAGACATATCTTGGAGGAGGAAAAAGCTTACCTGGTGAGTTAACATGAGGTCGAGTGGCTTCAATTGACATAGTTTGTTCGAACATCTCAAGTTGTCGTGCCAAGCAACGGAGTGACAGTAACTGCAGTATCCCCGACCAGATCTTAACGTCTTTGCTGAATTATAGACTGCACGGTTACGCAAAGCAAATGCATACCTTACAAACTGTACATAGAGAAATCTTTTTTTTTCTTTAAAGAGATAAGATAAAAATCTTACAGATATATTTGTTCTTAAAGGCTTCTCTCCAGTCAATACCGGGATGAATATGAACCAAGACTTTGTGATTGAAGTGAAGATCAAACAGTGATCGCCACAGAGAGCCTTCAGACGTTGCTTGGTTCCATGAGCTACAAACATAACATATATAAGTAAAAAGCAAGCAAAAGACTCTGCAATGTGCAAGTATACAGGATGAAGAATTAGTACCGAGAGACTTGAGATGAGGAGAGTAAGGATGATACATCAAGGAAACTGAAGATGTGAACAAGGATATCTTGAGGAAGTGAAGGTATATCTAAGAAAAAGAAGAAGAGTGATTATCAAGGGCTATTAAAGAGGAGATTTCCAGAAAGATAACTAGAAAAACATACCTAAATTTTCCTCATGGCTCTTACTGCGTCTCTTAAGTGCTACTTTAGCCTGCTTAAATTCTACAATGGCTAAGTTCTTCTTCTGTTTTGGGAATGCTGATTCTACGCTCTTCAGGAGAAGGTTTGCGGCTGAAACAGCAGCTGATGTGTTCATGCTAAAATGAAGAAAAAAATATATACAGAAACTGAAACTGTTAGATGTATTAGTCTTAATAGGCTTGAGGATATAAACCATAGATTTCATGAAACCGCAGAGATAAATTAAGATCAAAAAGATTTGTAGCTATAAGAATAAGGTGGTCTTGATAAGTAGTCTCATTGTCACATTCAAGGAAACAAAACATTCTAGCTTGTGAACAGCAAATAAAATCTTCTGCAAATGCGAAATGCCAACACAGATGCAAAGTATTTGATTCATGTTTGGCTGTTAGAATCAAAGAAAGTTCCCAACTTTAGTTTGATTTATCTAACAACATAGAGAGGAACCAACCATAAGACTGAATCATCTGCTGTTTTTTTTCAGGACAAAGCAAAGTTTCTGAAGTGTTTGTATATCTATCAAGACTCTTAACCATTTTAAAACAAAACATGTCTTCTACGAATTGTATATGCAAAGGATCTAATTCTAATCAAACCGACTCAAAGATCCAATCACCAACCACACTCGATCATCTACCTCAGGGTTGGCTAAAAGTTCCAATCTTTGGTTATTTACTTGCTCGATTATCAACATTTTCACAAACCGTAGAAGCAATTGAGATGAATTTCATACAGAAAACAATACCCAAATCACCAGTGAGTTCAAATTTCATACAGAAAACAATACTTACTCGGGAAGAAGACGAAAGGCGAAGAGATAATCTCGGAAGATGAAGGCTTTGACATCTTTGGGTAATCGAGAGTAACCAAGATCTATAATGGAGCTCAGTTCATTGCAAGCAAATGGGTAGAGATAATGATTACTCGAGAGGGCTTCTCCTATCTTTAGATTATGGTATCTCCTCCCATATTTTTCTTGAATCATCGTCTGAGGGTTTGGATCCGTGTTTCTGTTTGCGCAATTACGTTCTCTTTTCCTTTTTTCCTGAAAAAAATGGTTTATCACACCGGAACCGGTTAAGTTTAGTTTTGGTTTTGGATCAATATCTTGTCTTGTAAAAAATTATAGGTAAACTCTCTAGAGATAGTACCGCAGAAACAATTTCAATAGCATAACTAAATTTTGACCCGTGGGTTTATTTTCAGTTTTAATTAAATTGTAAATAAATTTCTACATAAGATATAAGATATTGTATAAGTCTGAGAACATTTATCCAAAACTGAAGAAATAAACCGTACCAAATTGAAAAGCAAAACCAAAATTGAATCAAATTTTGTGAATGATCAAACAGTTCTTATGTCTACAAATATTGAAAACAACTGAGTACCAAATGGGTATCTGAAGTTTTAAAATACAAATTATTTATTAACAAATATTAATTATATTTAATTTCTAAATAATCAAATATCCTAAAAATACTATTTATAAACCAAATTATTCAAAAACTAAAGTATCCGTATATTTTTTGTTCAAAATATATAGAGTGTTTTTATATCCGACCCGGACACTGGTCGAACCATCAAACCCAGCAGTCGCCGTATATAATTTGGACATGCAAATATTCTTCGTATATCATTCTATCAGGGTTCTAACAACTTATATGTTTCCACAAAATTATGTTTTGATGAAAAATCAATAATTTAAAATCAAATAAAACCCCAAAACCATCAGTAACTCGTGAACCGACACTGGCAACGCCCTGTAAGAACCGATAAAAATTTAATAATATTTTCTTAAATTTTTATTTAACTTCTCATATAATTTATAGTAGTACATAAAACTGAATAAACTATTTGATTTTTATATAAGGTAAATACACTATATTTTTGTTATGCATTTTATTTATTGGTTTTAAATAATTATTTTAAAATTATATTTATGATTTTTGAAACTAAAATTAGTTACAATTTTGTTTTTCATGAAATAAATAAAACAATGTTATTACGCAATTGAACAAAATATGTTATATCAGTCAAATAGATATGAAAATACAAATCAAAAAATTTTGAGAAATTTCATGAATAAGAAATATTACAAAATTTTGTTCCGTAAGACTATTTACTGATGATAAATATTTCATGAATAATAAATATTACAAACCATTCATCGATAACTCCGTCAAATAACCATTAATTGATGATAATATGACTATGGTGTGGTATAATTTTGTGGTGGTGTATGAAACAATTTGTATATCATATAGTTAGAGTAATTGTGTACAGTTAATGAAATTAATAGAATAGCCAAAAAAAGAATAATAATAGCATTTAATATCCTATTGTTAGAGAAAGAGCATTTATTGTAAAATTATTAGAGAAATAGCATTTATTATCCTATTGTTAGAAAAATAAAAGGTAACACCAAATAAATAATTAACTAATAAATAGGTCCAACAACCATATATAAGTAGATTTTTAGAATGATTCTCTTTTAATATTATAGATGGAACAAAAAAACAGCCTCATTATTCATTCGATATAAAAAAAATTTCTATTTTTTCTCCTTTTTAACCTTTCCATTTTAGAAACGCAATGATATAAATAATTTTATAAATCCAAAAAAATTGGAAAATACAAAAAAATGATGAAATACTCATATAAACAAATTGGTATTTTTTTGAAAAAGATGATAGATTAATTTTTTATTATGTTATACAAACATTAGATTTCATCTTCTACGAAATATATAATGGTAGAAATTAAATTCCACATTAATTAAGTTAGTCTACTTTCGGTAGAACATATGTTCTACTTTTAAATTCAATTCTAAACAAGAAGAACGCAA
This sequence comes from Moricandia arvensis, assembly GCA_905132765.1. Lineage (NCBI taxonomy): Eukaryota > Viridiplantae > Streptophyta > Magnoliopsida > Brassicales > Brassicaceae > Moricandia > Moricandia arvensis. The sequence continues at coordinate 94,277 of CAJHQP010001585.1, forward strand.
AATCTACGGAGTCTAAAGACTGCTACATTTTCTCCCAATATAGATTCTACTTTAAATAATATGAATTATACACATCATTCAAAATGCTACAAGTAGTAGACTCTGCTTTCAGAATTATTGTCTATTTTCTACGCATCCTAGAAGGTACATTCTACGGATAAGATAACCTGAATCCAAAAATTATGGAAATTAAGTTATGAAAATATTTCCAAAAATATTTTCAATCTTAAAACGTGTATAGGTCATTTTCTTTGTTAAAAAAAATCGAGTTAAGCCCTTCATCTTCATGAAAAAATGATTTCTCCATAGTTGTTTTTGTGATTTACACAAAGTTATCCTTCTACGATGAATATCTATACAACATGTAGTGTATGGGAATGAGGTGCAACTACATGATGGGTTCTTGCGGATGATGACAAAATGGGTAGGTTACTGTTATTGGAATCGAATTCTACCTTAGAGGGTTTTAAGAAAATGGTCTTTATGATTTTATGGATGTAGGGATTTTATGATTTTTATTTAAATCTAGGGTAGAATTTAGGGATTTAGAGATTTTATGATTTTTATGTAAATCTATTTTGATCAATATTTTTCTATTTTATTCCTTTTTAAATGAAACGCCCAATTAAATTTAATTTATAATTTTTAAAAAATTGATTAATCAAGGTTACTTTTGGTATTGTGAAAATTATAGACTAATGTGACAAAGTAATAGTGTTTTAATACCAAGGAGACGAAATATGTATTTTTTTGTTCCATTTTGACAAAATTCCCAAAATCATATAACCAAAAGTTGTTGATAACAAAAAACCAAATGAAGTGGTCTTTCGGGAACTTACTAACAAATTTGTGGAGGAAACACTCTATATGTTAATTAGCTATTGTAATTTTCGATGGATTCCAAAAAATCTTCAATCCGAGAAAATTATATCTTACTTTATCATTTTTCAATTATAACCAAAGTCACAATGCACCTGCAATACATTTTTTCATATATAAAAGATTTTTATAACCTCTAACTAAAAAGAAACCAAGTCAATGGTGGTCAAAACTGAGTAAAACAACACGTGGTCCACTTAAACTTCTTTTTTTTACCAATCACAAACTTCAATTTCCCCTAATAATTCAAATTTCACAACTTTGATGATGAAGATTAAAATCTCTAAACTATTCTCTATTCTAAAGTTTTAGCTTTTAACCAGTTTACAAAATCGCTGAAAATTTTTTTGTATGCATTACAGTTTTAGCTTTTAACTAGTCTATCTTCTTCTGATTTCTCATGAGATCTCTACCAAATCTGATATTTATTTTACTAGTTAATACATTTAATAATATTATGTGTAATCCATATATTAGCAACATATTGTAATAGGATGTACGAAAAGCTTGAATTTGATGAATTGTCATCTTAAAATAATCATTTTTTAAATCAAAAATATTAAACTTTGAGAATATATCTAACGTTGTTGGTGATTGGAATTTCTCTTTTTGTAAAATGATCTCCATTTAAAACTTAAAAGTGAAGTTAAGATTATTGGTCTTACCAAAACTGCATTTGAAATAGTATTTCCCTGTTGAGTCCACACAATAAACATCTATTTAAGGATCAAACTTTTGTACACAAAACTAACTTCTTCCACAAAAATATATAAGTCTAGGAAAACGCTGAAAAATATATGGTTTCCTAAAGTACTATTAAAATGTTTGATATGAATTCATTCACATGAAAATAAGATAAAGCAATATTTTAAAATCCGTCAAAGAAAAAGAACCGTCCACTAAAATTTTATTATATATGATTCATCCGTCCAGAATTTTTACATCCACAACTCATTCTTATTCCATAATTCACCATATATTATCCGCACAATTCAATTTGAAACTCTTAAATTTTAAAATATTAAAACCTATATAATATGGATCTTAAAATATTGAAGAAAAGTAATAATTTATTCTATTCGTTAGATATTTATATTCATCAATTAAAATATGAAATATTAACAAATAAAACAAGTTGGGAATTAAAATTAAAGTTTAAAACAAAAATAGTTCTTATTTTTATCATAATGATTTCCTAACTGTTCAAACTCCACATTTATACTATCCACATCTTCTAAGTTCACGTTTCTCCAATCTTTGGTTCAGTTTCTCAGTCCAGATACATGTATCCATATTTAGCCTTAACCATTTGATCAAGCGAATGCGATCCCATCAACATATTATTTAAAAAACTGGTTTATTTCTAATTTGAACTTTTACACAACTTTCCATCCACACTTTCCTAGTCAACAAAACTCATATCCACATTTTTTTTGTACACAATCCACAAAATAATTATCTAATAAATTCAAATTTACAAAATAAAAAATATTAGAGTACATATGGATATCAAAATAAGAAGAAGAAAATTAAAAATTTATATAGTTACTATATGTTTATCTACATATTAGAAAATAAAATAATAATCAATTAAATATCATGGGGTAAAAAATTAATTTTTTAAAAATAAACTAAGAAAATAAATAAAATTACTCTATCCTTACATTCTAACTATTGATTTTGGTATACACGACATCAGCTTAAAGAAACCAAATAGACTAAACTCAAACTTATATACACTACAAGAAAAATGAGTATTAATAGCACAATATTATAGCGGGGTTTTCTAAAGTGCTATAAAAAAATGAATTATATATTTTTATTTTATATAATAGCAGTTTATTAATGCTGTTGTGTAAAATTAGTGAGCGGGAACAAATTTTGCCAATATTTTGATGAAAACTAAGGAAGCGCCAAATACACAATTTTTTTCCCTCGATACGAAAACTTTTGATACTTAAGTTAGAAATTTTTTTTGTAACTATAGAGAGTTGGAGAGTTAAAAAAAAAAGAGAGTACACTCTCGAAAAGAAACCCTATCTCTTTCTCTTCTTCTCCTCATTCATAGAACAACGAGACTCTATCCCTTTCTCTTTTCTCCTCAGTCACAGAACAATGAGAGACAAGAAGAGGATGACAGAAAATTGTGAAGGATCCAAGCTCATTTGGGTCGGACGGAGGAAGAAACCCGACGAATCTCAACCATTCGGGAGTTCAGATTTTCTCTCTTTATCTCTCTCTCTCTCCCTCACTCTATCTTTTTTTGAATCTGACGGCGTTTTTACAGAGGCGAACCAATGGCAGAGCTTCTCTTCCGCGGTAGCAGAGACGGAGAAGACAGAGGAACATGACGACGGCAGTGAAGATATAGGAGCGACGGTGGTTTGTTAGTGCGACATTAACCACCACCACCACCAGAAGTGTACCTGCCTGGAAAAGGCTTTAGGCGAGACGCTTGCGAATCATCTCACCAACTCGACCAGGTGGTCACAACCTTTCATGGAAACTTCGACAGAGATCGAGGAAGAAAGTCCATTGAAACTTTGACAGAGATCTGTTTTGTATGTACCGTTTGGAAACTCCAAAGAAATTTTTGATCTTTTTTGTCTGAATTTTACCAAATTGTGGATGGTGTTTTGTTGCAGAAGAGATAGCTTCATAACACACAAAGATTATTTGATATGTGGTGTGTCTGATTTGGTTCAATTTGCTGATAAAGTTTGAGTCTTTCTTTCAACTTTACTCAAGTCGAGTATTGATAGTGTTGTTCTAGTCCATGTCTCACAGGTTTGTGTTTATTAAAATTTTAAATTAATAAAATACACATTCTTCTTCTGTGTGTGTTTTTTTCTATAGTATGGAAAAGAATAAGTGATTCAGGCTTTGGTTCATGGATGATAACCAAGAAGATCAGAGACTTCCTCCCCACAAGGATCGTAAGGAATTTATCTCTTTGGACAAACTTGCAGTTTTGTTTGTCTTTATTAATGTTTGTGTGCTATTCTCTCTCTACTTCTTACATCTGTCTTTTGTGCAGAGCTTGGAGTTCTTAGCTGGAGGCTTGATGTTGATAACTACGAAACCGATGAGGAGTTGAAAAAGATCCATGAATCTCGTGGTTACTCCTACATGGTTTGTGATTCTGACCATTTATTTTGATGAATTTTTATCTTAGAGTTGAGTGCTAAATGTTTGATTTTTGATAAGGACACACATTGGTTTACCTCGAGAGTTTTTTTAGCTTTTTTTAAGTGAATTCCGAAATTCTTGGTTATGTAACATATTTCTTTCATTATATGTTTATTACAGGGCCTGCAGAGTATTTCAACAACTAGTCAAGTCAGTGTGGCTGCATTGATCAACAAAAATTCAGAAAGCTTAGTCCTTCAGCCATTGCATCTGCACTTTCATCAACTTCTGTTCTGTTAGACACTAAAGGAGATAGTGGCTCAGCGTGCTCTTATGCTAATCCTGATCAAAGCATGACGAGAGCAACACAATTTGATATGGGGAATAGCTTTGTGAGTTACAAAAAATAGGCAGCTCTGAAGGATCCTTGTGGCCAAGATTGTGACATTAGGTTTAGTTTTGTTTTTCTAGTTTTACTTTATTTTTAAATTTTGGTTTAGTTTTCTAAATCAGATTCTCTATGTAAACGAATTTTAATATATAAATAATTTTTTAATTATAAATCAATTTTCAGTTTAATTTTTAACTAGATCATTTGTATTTTGTAATTTATTAACTGAATGCTATTATAATGTTCGTTATATAATAGCAAACTATAAACAATGCTATCATATGTTTCTGATATAATAGCGTGTACAAAACTGCTATTATAGGTGGAGACCCTATTATAGCTGGGGCATACATGGCGGTTCATAATATGCTATCGCAAGCATATGATAGCGGTTTTCTTCCGCTCAGAATGAATGTTACTCTAACAATATGTTTAATTATAGTTTCAACTCACCAAGGGCAATTCGTTTCAAAAATACATTGGTTCACGTGAAAGTGACCAACAAGTGAAATATTCCTCTACTTGTAAAGAAAAACACAAATGTGACCTAAAATGTAACTCACTCTTGGAAATTTATATAGAATATCCATAAAAATTATAATCATTATATAGTCATTTGAAAATTTAAAATTTTGACAAATTTCTGACGAACTCTTTTTTATCAAAATTCGGCGGGTAGTCAAATTTTTTTGTCAATCTTCATCTATAAATATATCACAACAAAGCAAAAAAATTCATATACTTTCTCAATTATCTTTTTGAGAATTGATAAAGCTTATATGGATCTGAAGATAAATTTATTTACACATAAAGATACGTAAAGTATTACCGAATTTATGGCGTTGCTTCAACGACTACCAAAATCTACGAAAACCCATAAGTTGAAATATCTATGTTCTACTTGTTGGAATAATATAAATATTAAGAATGAGAAGTTTGGAAGCATTTATATATGAATGAGTTTGTGTCGATTTACAAGATTTGGTATCATTATTAAGAACGATAATACTATGGTAATACTAACGTACCTCATCATGCGGTAAGTTAAATGAACTTAGTATAGATGTAGATTTTGGCGTAGATATTATTCAGATTGTTAATGAAACTGTTGATTGTTGAGGAAGAAAATAGAAGAGAGGAATCTAGTTTAAAAGAAAACTAGATTTTGACCTGTGCTTTAAAAGCGAGGGTATTATTAATATTTCAATAAAATTTGTTTGAATTTATATTTTTATTAGAAAATAAATAATTTTATAAAATGGTCTAAAAATAATGTAAAAGTTGTTCTATTATAATGTTTAATTTTCAAGCAGTATTTTCATAGCTGACCCAGATCCGTGGTTGAACCGATAGATCGAGCAACATGTGTATAATTCTGTTCAAAGTTAATGAAAAAGTTTGGTAATTAAAAAACGATAAGACCCTGTAAAAATCCAAAACCTTGATATTAACTCACGACTGAAGAGCGGTTGATCCGCTAACCACCCCCCCCCCCCCAATAAAATTGATATTATTTTGCAACTTTTGATTAAATATCTCATATTTTTAATATTATAATGAAAAACTTGTATGTCCAGAGATTTTGATGAAATTTTTATTATGCCGATTGAAGAAAATGAGAGAATAGAAAATAAAAAGTAAAATTTATCGACATGAAAATATTAGTTTTTTTTTGTTATTAGTACCATATGATAAGTGTGTATTTTTATTTATTTTCTATCTAAAATTCAATTTTAGGAATTAAAATATTTTTAAAACATCGAAATTGGCAAATCAATATTATGTACAAATGATATAGTAAATAAATTTTAAATTATTCATGTATTTATTCATATTCGATCGTTAAATAAAACTATGCAAGAAAAATATATCTAAATAAAATGGAAAGTATATTTTGTATAAAGATTAAAATTATTATCATTCAAAAAATATGGAAAGTATTAGTTACCATAAATATAGGGATTATTCGATTGTTTAGTTTAAATAAATCATATTTATATTAAAATTAAATGTTAATGGCATAGCACTGTAAATAACTTTAAAAATCAAGGGCAGAATTTCTGCTTTAATAGTATAGATAAATTTTTTTGATAGGTTAGATGCAAGGAACCATTATAAAAATAATGTAGATATGGTGACATTCACCTTTACGTCTGCAAATAAATTGATTGATTGCTATAAATAAGAATTATAATGTGGTTGACCAATGTAGAAGCGATGTAGAAGAAATGATTGATTGCTATAATCACATGATTTACTAGTGAGAAGATGAAAACTAGAAGAATGTAGCTTTCGTCAAAAATCTTAATATTAGAAGAAAAATGGTAGAGTTTTAGTTTCATATAAACGAATATGATATTCCCAGTGACAAAAAAGTTGAAAAAGTTATATCAATTAAAATGCACAGTATGACCAATGAGATGATCTGAAGAAGAGTACTTAACAGATGGTAAAATTCCACATCATCTAGATGAAAAATCGTAAAGCATTTTCAACTAATAGATTTAGAATTTACGTATGATAAAAGAAACGTCTACCTGAAACTAATTATAGAACTGGCTATGATCTATGTGGATTTTATTGCCTCGACTGAGTTACTGAACCGGTTTAAGTAGACTATATGTTGTTGACAAAAAACAAAGACCAAAGCAAATATCAAACAGGTAATAAAAGTTCTTAATACTCAATAGAGGAGCTGTCCACTTAGGATAAAAAAATCAGCCAATAAGAAATCAGGAAACTGCCTCTCATTACTCAAATATTTTAACCAACCGGGCCCATGAAACTAAAGATTTCATTTCAATTGGAATTTGGTTATTCACCATGTACGAGGATCTCCACTAAGCCAGTTTAGCAACTTCACAAGGGTGTGTTGTAAACAAGCGTGTGTTTATGTCCAAAATTAATCATTTTATCCCATTAAAATCAATCCAATTATATCACAAAAATTTAAAATCCACCAGAAAGTCTTTAAGCCACAAACAACGAAAACCCTTTTTCTGCATCTTCTACCTTTTCCTCTCCTTTAATCTCTGGATCGTTACTTTGTTGCCTCTTACGTATGTCGATCGTAATTAGTTTAACATATATACTAAGATAATATATGTTACGATTTAAACTTAGCATGTGCTGATGACAAAAGCTTGAAAATTTGACAGCAGCTAACGTCCAATGATTAGACTATTTAATTAAGTTTCTCAACAGAAATGGCAGCAGCATCACTAACTCAATCTCTTACATAGCACTGGTCAAAACGATCACCCTATATATCCAGATGAAGTAAAACCATCAAAAAATCACCCTCCGCATTGACACGAGATCGAATAAAAACAATTGTATATTGTTTCAATTAGATCTACAAAGTTTTACTGGTGATAAAGCAATGTGAGGAGCCACAACAAAATAAGATAAACAATAAGAAAATTTGTAACTGAGGAAACGCATCGATATCATATCCTCTACATTTATCATTGTCAAAAAAGTGAGAATTATATTTTTCGTAAAACAACAAGCACTATGCTCTAAATACAAAACAAACCACACAATCTCATCGTTCACATGGCAGCGAGGGTAGAAAAACTAACCAAAGCAACCATGTACTCAAAATCCAGACATCAGGCTTACAAAGATTTACAGTTACCGTTCTTATATGTCGTATGTGAGCAATAAAAGATCACACAAACAAGAAGAAAACACTCGGAATAATCTTAATCCTATTAGACAAAGGTGCATAATTATTTATTTTCATTTTTTTGGCCGATAGATTCATATTAACCATTCACATGTGACGACAATGACAAATGCTAGAGGGTAGATTACATAGTTCCTTAGTAGACCAACAGAAATAAATTTTGAAGGACGCCAAACTTTATGGTTTCAGATCAACAATATAGACTAACGCCTTATCCATAAACTTTTCAGGTAAATCATATCCGTCATACAAATCTTGGGTTCATACCTTTAGTCAATGCGAGATCTATACGGCAAAAACACATACTTCTCAAGTATACGTCCAAAACAAACTATGAATAAGCTCTCTAACTTTTAAAAGGTTCACTTCAATCTACGTGGTGATTAAAACTCTCAATCCAATATGCTAATTAAAATTATACGATCTATGCTCATGTCAAAATTAATAAAACAATTGATATAACATATAAATTTAAAGATGATATTATACAAGTTATATTAAAGAGAAATATATAGAAAAAAAGTTTATAATATATAGGCGTATAATAAAGACTAAAGATTCCCACTAATGAGGTTATTTTGAATTTGGAGTAACATTTTCAAAAAACATCAACAATAAAACAGTATCTAAATGACAACATAAAAAATTATAGACAATACTAAAAATTACAAAAGTGCATATATAGAATATAACTCAATATGCTGGTGTAGGCAATACTAAACAATAAAAATATGCCAACCAAATTAAAAAGAAAACAAAATGCACAACACTGATTTTCTTTTAACACAAACATTGATATATTAAATTAAAATTAAACCAAATCCTGCGCGTAGCGCGGCCAACGAGCCGGAGCGGCTCTAACTGGATTAGGGCGCCTGGGTGGATTGGGACGAGCCGAATTGGACCTGACAGGGTTAGGTCGAACAGGTCTCGATCTCGGATCATCGAGAAGATCTTCCGCCGCGTTCCCATCTTCTTCCCCCCTGAGTTGTCTCTCGGCATCAACTATCAGCGTCTTCTGCATCACATCGAGACCTGCCACATCCGTGAGAGCAGTCTGATGGTCTCGATGTTCCAGCATAAAGTCGTCGAGAGGCTCGTTCGTCATCTCGTCTCTCGCGGGACTGGGCGTCGAGGCTACACCCTTGGCTTTCTCTTCCTGTAGGAGCTGGATTACATCCCCTTTTACAAGGCCCATGAGATAGCTGGCCTGGCCCATTAAGTTTAGAGCCATTCGGCTCGGCTTCAACTCGGCGTGCAGGCGCGACGAACACTCGTCACATACTGCTTTTGGTCGCCACGGCTAAAAGCGAACGGCTGACCAAGACGACGAAAAGCAATAAGCCTAATGACGCGTTCGTTCGGCCCATTCGAGCAAAGGCCCATCAAACAGACCGACCTAGGGCATTCCTCTCAAACCGGACATTTACTAACCTATGATTTATGGTTTAAAGAAAACCGGCGTGGTTAACTGATCTGCGTCTCCTTTTCCTTTTGCCCATAAAAGCTTCTAGTTTGCAGTCAGCGAAGCAAACGGAACCAATGACGCTAATCTCGTGGCCCCACGATTCCTCAATGGAACCAAGACAGGCCCTTCCTCACCGGCCGGTTCCACCAGGTTGCTTTGTCTTTAGATCTTGTTCTGTCTTTTTGGATTGCTTCTATAATTCTCTCGAATCAAATTTGAATTTTCAGCATTTTTTTTGTTATAATGAAAAAAGTTGATACCTTCGATAATGGGTTTGTTTATTATCTCAGGAAACGAGGGCAAGCTCCGAACTTGCTGATTCAAAGCGGTTTCATTCGGACTCGCCTAGCTATTCTGAACTTCTATGCTGAAAGTTATTTGCATAGCTTCTCTTATGAACACATTCCATAAAATCACCTAATCTTTATGTTTGTGTTTTGTCCAATTTCCATTTGGTTTCAGTAATTCTGTAGCAGGGCAGGCAATAGGCTGCTATGACACACCGGTTCAGGTATGTGTTTGTGTCCTTTTTTCTCTTTATTCTGTGATATTGTTATTCTGTCGCCCTGAAGCTGGTGGTGATATAGTTAAAGCTTGAGTTTTGAGGTGTTTAGTTTTTACAAATTGGCATAACTGTAGATAGAATGGCTTCTCCTTTTCGTGTTTTAGACTAGAGTAAGTGGTCTTGAGGCAAGCAAAATTGTACAACTTCCTAGGCTAGGTTGGGACTTGGTGTCATCTCATATGTTTATGTATGTTCCACTAACTTCATTTTTAACATTTTAAGTATATTCCAATTTTGCAGGAATTGGCAAAAAGGATATTCCCTCTATGTGAATGCTTTCTGTTGATTGACCAATTTGTGGAGTCAAGTTCGCAGTTCAAGAACGGGCTAGTTAACCAAGCATTTGCAGCTGCACTTAGGACACTCCTCCTTGTATGTTACATAGGTTGCTACCTTTGTGGTAATCGTGATGCATTGTTTGTTGAGTTTTTTTTTTCGTTCATGTGGGGGGATTTTGCGAACTGGGTATAGACTCCGTAAACTGATAGTCAACATTGGGAATTTACTTAGTTAACCAAAAGCATAAGCTTGGAAAGCTCAATTTAGAATTCCTTTAGTTTATTGAATTGGGGTCTATCACATTTCTGAGTGTGCATATATGCATACGTATATATGTATTTAAGATGACCCGAATACCTCTTGCTGCCTTGTTCCAAATTTTTGCCCTCTGTAATCCCTCTCTCAGTATTGCCCCATCGAATAAGTTACTCTGATTATTTTTCTTCCCATCTCACATGCTGAGTTCTGTGTCATTTTTATTCACATTGAGTTTTGTATCTAACCAATGTCCGTTGCATTGTTTGGAGCTATCATTTCTTGTTAGTGTTGAGATAATTTGACAACATTCTTTGCTAATGCTGTAAGTAATTTACCATCCATTCTTTTACTAGGATTATCAAGCTATGGTGGCACAACTAGACATCAATTTCGACTTGGAAGACTTTCTCTCCAAGGATTATGGTTTTACTGGCAGGTCTGTCTTGATTGATTGTTTGTTTGTTGTATAATGCAAGCTATAAATTCTGTAAAAATGTATGCTGATTGATTGTTTCTCGTATCTCTCAAGCCATGATGGGATCCATGCGCGCATTGGCTGCAGTAATTCAGCAGGCCTCGGCAAAGCATTTTGTGGGTTCTGGTGTGCTTAATCTGTTGCAGAGCTAGGTAGATTCTTGCTTTGGTTATAAAAAGCACATGTCGGAGTTTTTTGTGTGTGTGTGTGTGCTGGAACTAACTTTCTTGTTGTATGCCCTAATCTTGAAGTCTCTCATGCCTAGGCTAAAGCGATGGCTGGTGATAATTCAGTGAGGTCATTGTTAGAGAAAATGACCGAGTGTGCAAGCAATGCATACCTGAGCATATTGGAAAGGTTGATTTCCCATGCCTCTTTCTTTCCTTCTTACTCGTAACTAGACTTATAGCAGAAACTATGCTATAGTCTCTGCCCTTTTCCATTTGTTATTGTCTGCAGAAAGGCTCTGATAATATCAGTCCAACCTGTGGCTATTTTTTTCTTTTGGTTTGTAACGAGTGATAAGGGAACATGGTAGTTGTCTTTTGTTTTGACTGATCTGTACCTGGGTTATCATGTTTGCTACATAACTCATACTATTCTTAGATTCAAATTAACTGACTTGAATTAGTGTTTAATTAAGGTGGGTCTATGAAGGGATCGTTGATGATCCGTATGGGGGATTTTTTATTTTTGAGAACAGATCTCTTAAAAAGATACTCTGATTTCTGCTCAGCTCTTCTGCACAATTGTCAATTGCTTGATCTTACAATTTCAAGTTTCTTTTTTTGGTGTGCAGGAGAGCCTCAGTCAGGACACTTCGTCTTAATATTGGAGCCAAAGATACAGCCTCAAGGAGACTATTCCCGGCTTCCTTGCAATCATTGCTGCAACAATATTGACCACAGGGAAATATCTAAACTTTTTGGGCATTGCTCGAGATGAGCATGACATATATCTGTTGAAAGGTTGCAGGTACTCTTGCTTGTGGTCCGCGAAATCTGGAAATGTGTTCATCATCAGATCTGGATTTTGTTTAATGATCGAGATTCATTTGTGTGTGACCTGTTGCTATTGATATGCTTCAATGAAATACGCCCTTAGGTGCATCACAATGTACAATCGTTAGCCAAGATTTGAATGATGTGAATCTAATGAACTGATACATTTTTGTGTGTGTTGAAGGTGAGGATTCAACTAGGTCAGGGATCTGCAGCTAGTGTGACCATGTTGAAAAATAAAGGTATTGGTTCCTTCTACTTTCTTTTGGATTTTACTATGATATATCTTGATGCATTTGCTTATCTTGAAGATGTATGTATCTATGTAGGATGTTATCTATTAATATTCTGATGTTGATTCCTCTTGTTGTATTTGATGATCTGCTACTCAGTTGATTTCATATCGAGCAGTCTTCTCTGTCTACAATATTAGTCTTACCCCATTTATGCAATGAAGCTGTCCCCTGAGCTTATTTGACATGATTATTTATTTTTTTTCTAATAGGGATTATCTGCTGGTTTGCTGAGGCCAGAAACTTACACCACAGCCCGTCTTGGGTAAGTTAAAATCATTTTTGGGTGATGAATACTTTCTTATCCACACTTTGTTGTACTGATCAAAAGGAGTATCATTATGAATTTATCAGGATGCTGACTGCAAAAGCAAGTGAGGCTAACGACCGCTGTATCAAAAAGCTCAATGGTGCAATTGGTGCCTGCGTTGGTAGTCCAGCCGTTTTTAGCGCTTATCAGAATGCAAGCTGATAATACTTTGCCTTTAGCTCAGCGCAGGAACTATACCAATGCCTTCCACGCTCTTTACCGTATTAGCGCTGATGACGGAGTTTTGGCATGATGAATCGTCTTGTAAAAGTACATTTACAGCACATAATTCTTACAGGAGTGCTGTCATGCATAACAGAGTTGTGTGTTTGACTTGATCAAATTTAAAAGTAGTAGACTTGAGAAAATACTGTTCGTGAGAGAGGAGTCTCTGAACTCTTGACCATGCTCCAATGCATTCTCCTTGCTCTCTTTTGACCCCTTAACCGTAATAACAACACATCTCAGATTAAGATGAACTGGATCATTGAGCTTCTAAGTTCAAACGGGTTTGTGCCATTTGCAATCGGATTGCACTGTCTTCTCAACATGATCGCTCAACACAAGAACTTGTCCGGAATAGCCACAACGAATCTGAGTCTTATTGTCATTATCTTTCCTCGACGACTTGCAAACAAAGATTTAAGACACCATTTTTTTTTTTTTTGGTTCTTTACATCTCAAACTGTTAGTGACTTAATGATCTTATTAAACTGAGATTAAACCATATAAAGAACACCACACTGCACAAGATGCATACTAATTACTTTTCTTTTAAATAATTATAAGTTTCATAATATCCTTAAAAGACTAAAACAACCATCTTTTTTTTGGGCAACAAGACTTAAACAACCATCTATATTAACAAAATAAAACCCAAGTATTATAATGTCTAAAACAAAAGGACCATCTTCAATAAGTAGGAGTATCAAGGCAGACGTTAGGGCCATGAACAACCATCCGTTTCGGTATTGGCATAGCTCTAGCACGGAACCTCGTCCTCGTGACACGTCTTTGACTTGGTCGACAAAGCTTCAAAGCCTTTCCCACAGCACCATCTTCGAAAAAGTAGACCAAAGCTCGTCTGCAAAAGAAAAACTGAGGTTAGATGGGAGTTTGTAAAAAAATAATCACACACAGTTTACTCAACAAACCTTTTGAAAACAAAAACATCAGTGATCTCTCCACATGAAGAGAAATGGTTAACCAAATCCCTCTTGACATCAGCCTCACAGAGCGAACGGTCATATCCTTTAACAGTAATGCCTCGGCTCCTGCAATAATGAATTTGTCAGCAAATATAAAAACATAATGCAAAGAGAAAAACATGCGTATATAAATTTACTTGTATCTTTTGAAGTGGGCGACGTATTGACGTGCTGCTTCACGAGTAGTCAAGCCAGATCTCAGACTCGTTAGCGCTGGTGGTAAGATCTTGACAGAGGCTCTCCATCCTCCCACGTCACTTCCGTCGAGTGCCAAGGCCTTCTCTTCTGCATCTTTCCCGCGGAGAACCACAGTAGTACTTGTGCCGCTAATGGCATTGGTCACCGGGTCTCTCGGCACCTCCACGAACTCCACGTTTCCACAGGAGCTGAAGTGTTTCACCAAGGAAATGTCGAGATCAACCGGTCCAAGGGAAATGTCATATCCCTCGACGCTGATCCTAACCCTGTAAAATCAAAAATCAGATAATTAGTGTCACATCTTCCAAAAAGAAAAAGAAAAGAAAAACCATCTCACTGTTTTTTGTAGAACTCCATGTACGACTCCATCGCATCCACAAAGCTCACACCTCCCAAGGTCAAAGTCTGAAACATAAAATGAGAAACAGACCTAATCTAAAGAACAATTCAACCCATGAGAAGCAAAAGCCGTACATATCAGAAGAAGAAAGTTACCTTGGGGGCAATTTCTGTAACTGTATCTTTCACATCAATGAGCAGATGTTCCACGCCTGAGATAAAAAAAAAAAAAAACGTACATTATCAGGAGACAAAATAGTTGTCAAACACGATCACATAAGATGGCTACTATTATTATTTTTTTTTGGGTAGTACCAAATTCCTTGTCTTCATGAGGAGCGATTTCTACACACGCACGAACAAAGACATTCTCGGTTTTCTGAAGAGAAGCAGAGATGGTTAAATATATAACAAAATATAAATTGTTAGGAAGCGAATGTGTGTTACTTACCTCGAGGCTGGACTTAGTATAGTAAGCATTTGTGGGAATTCCAAGTCCTACATCGATAACAACCATCACTAGATTGGGAGCATATCTGCTGAACTGAGCATGAACATCAAAATCATTTTCTTGAGAGGCTGTGCTGTACCAACCAACTATGTCTGAAAACAAAAAAAGTTATTTTTGTTAAAAATATGGTTAAAGACATATAAAATCAAAGCAGAAGTACCATCGAACAGGTGCAACATTGAGCTGAGGTGTCTGCCATCAAGAAAACAGCTAAATGGGTCTCTGTCATTCTTCTTGAAAGGCACTACAAAATCAATATGCAAATAAGTCGTATGCAAGCAACACCTAGATTCCTAGCCCAGAGATAACATATCTATGCAAACTCAAATAAAACCTAAACCCCAAATTTATGATATCCAAACACGAATAAAACACAAGATAGTGAGTTGAGGCGAACCTGGGAAGCTGTTGATGACATTAACGATACCACGGGAGCCACTGCCTAGAAGAACACCGACAACGCGCTTGCCTGAGTCCTTAGCGACGCGGTTGTAATCGTCGACGATATTACGCAAGACTAGTGGATTAACGACCACCTTCTCGATCGTCCTTGCTTGCGTCTCTGTCACATCCATGTTCGGAGAATTAGCCTTGATTTCTTCTGGGGAAACTTCCGATCTGGTTTTTTTTTTCACGACGGTGCTTCACGTTTGGCTTCTTCTCCAGGAAAAAGTCTATTTATTTCTCTTTAATGGGCCGGACTAGTAATGCGTTAATGGGTATTTTTATCTTATTAACCCCACTAATAATATACCCAATATCATCCATCATATGACGGCTCTAATCGGGATCGTATAACCCCATCCATTAATTACGGTTTTTCTTCTATT